>CM060185.1:22970517-23198017 GCA_030549335.1 Pontederia crassipes | reverse complement strand
GATCGGAGCTTTCATCAACATCTTTAAGTTTATGTCCCAAGTCATCTTTGGAAAGTATGTACATATTTGTAAGACTTTACTTTCCACTTTACATCATCTTTTCATCTTCTATCTTGATTAAGATAGCTTATTATCTTGGTGATTGGGATGATCGTGTTGATTCGCGGGAACTTGGCTAGCTAGGCCGGGACGATTGCCCCACTTTTGGAAGGATTCTTCCTTAGGAATACGACACATCAGCTAGCATATGAAGACTTTATTTCCCTCCATGATTACAACAAGACACCTTCATGTCAATCCATCTTTTACTTTCATTCATCATCACATACAATCATTCATCACATATTGCATGTTTTAACCCTATTTAAGGTCATACATACTTCAAATCATACTATATGTGGAATTCAATCATAACCAATCATCTGTCCAAAATGGACGATCGTTTCTTTAACGGTTGACCTCTGGACTACATATCGGGCGACCGGTCGGATTATCGGTCGACCGATTTGGTCATTTCGGACAACCGAAGCTGAGTTCCGATTCGACCGCTAATCACAGAATGTGACACTCCTCTAAATCGGACGACCGCTGAAATATCGATCGACCGATACATGAATTTCGTACGTCCGAAGTGAACTTCGAATCGTTCGCTAATCACAGAATATTTCGACTCCATATATCGGACGATCGTTGGGATATCGGTCGACCGAATCAAGGTGTTCGGATAACCAAATCAAGGTGTTCGGACGTTCGCTAATCACAAAATGTGTCTGCCCTTCCAAAGTGGTCGACCGATAAGGGAATCAATCGCCCGTTTAGAGACGACAGTTACACGATTTTTACATGATCTCTTTTCAAATCTTAAATACATTGACATGGTCACTACATATTGATTTCCAAACATCATAATGGACATCTCATGACATTCTTAATACACTAAACATGAAACATATGAGGTCTTCACATGGAGACATTTGGCATGCTAAGCAAGTTCATAAATGTACATGAGCTTTCAAGATTTCATAATAACACTTCATAACAACAATAAGCTTTCTAATGCTAAGCATGATGAGCAATGGAGCATGTCTTAATGGAACATAAAGCACATTAACATTCTAATCATGGATAGCAATAGAATAGTAATCTAAAGAAACATGAAGCAAGAAATGGACATTTCCTAAATCATTTTCTAAGAACAAAGGGTTTGTTCTTTAATCCCTAATCCACACAAACAAATATCATTAGAGGAAAGATTAGGGTTTAGAATCCCCTCAAACATACCTTAATAGCAAATCCTAATCCCTAGCTTCTTCCTCTCATTTCTTTCTTCCTTCTAACTTTCCAAGGACTCTAATGGAGAGAGAGAAGAGTGTGAGAGAAAGGATGGATTAATGGGAAAATAACAAAGCTACTTACTGTAGCTACAATAACCGTGTTACTGTAGCAAGAGGGTCTTCTCCTTGCTGTTGCCGAGAGAAAACAAGGAGAGTGTGGGAGAGTTATTGTAGCCGAGAGAGAGGGTTTTGGGGGGTTACTGTAGCAAAAAGGAAATGGGGAGGGTGTTTGAGTTACTTTCGGCTGAGTGGTGTTAGGTGTGCATTAGGGTATTATTTTATGACTTGAATACACATGGGCTTGGGTCTTGGGCCTTGGCTGCCGAAAGTTTCTTTTTCTTTTTTTTATTTTTTTAGGATGTTACAATCTATTTCTTAAATAAAAATTCGTCCTCGAATTTTAGTAAATTTTAAATTGCTTACCGAAGAGTTTCGAAAATTTCTCTCGCATTTTCTTTTTAAGTTCCCATGTAGCTTCTTATCATCTATGATGCTTCCGTGCTACTTTGACCAAAGATATGGTCTTATTCTTGAAATGTTTCACTTGATAATCAATAATCTCTATAGGTTGCTCCACATATGCCAAATCTTCCTTGATATTCGGCTCCTCAATCCGAATCACATTCGCTTCATCATGAACATATTTTCGGAGCATTGATACATGAAAAACATTGTGAAGTCTAGCATATGAGGGTGGTAATGCTAACTTATAGGCTGCTTCACCAACTTTATCTAGAATTTCAAAAGGTCCAATGTATCTTGGTGTTAGCTTTCCTTTCTGACTAAATCTCATCACACCTTTAGTTGGTGAGACTTTGAACATCACATGATCACCGCTTGATGAGCTCCATTTTATCAACATACATGTGAATCAAATCCGGTCCAAGATATCTTTCTTCTCCGGTTTCACTCCAACATAGCGGAGAACGACAAGGCCTACCATATAGAGCTTCAAACGGAGCCATCTTGATACTTGAGTGATAACTATTGTTATAAGTAAATTCCACCAACGGAAGGCGGTCATCCCAATTTTCATGCCAATCAAAGCACAAGCTCTAAGCATATCTTCAAATGTTTGGATAGTTCTTTCAGTTTGACCGTCGGTTTGAGGATGGAACGTCGTGCTAAAATTCAACCTTGTTCCAAAAGCATTTTGGAGGCCTTTCCAAAATCTTGAAGTGAATCTCGGATCTCTATCCGAAACTATAGAAGCTAGAATTCTATGCAAACGAATAATCTCGTTCACATATAGCTCAACTATGCTTTCCATGGATTGACACACCTTCATAGGAATGAAGTGAGCCGACTTCGTCAAACGATCAACTACAACCCATATTGCATCATGTCCTTTCCGGGTTCGTGGTAGTCCTACCACAAAATCCATGGAGATACTTTGCCATTTCCATTCCGGAATAGGTAAAGATTATAATTTTTCACAAGGCCTTCGATGTTCAATCTTAACTTGTTGACACACTATACACTTTGTTACATACTTGGCCACTTTCTTCTTCATATCCTTCCACCAAAAGTTTCTTTGCAAATTCTTGAACATTTTGGTGCTTCCGGGATGGATTGAGAATTCGGACTTGTGATACTCATCCAAAATCTCTCTTCTTAATTCCTTATCTTTTGGAACCCATAATCGGTTCTTGTACCTAATTGCGTCATCTTCTCCATAACTGAAGTGATTCCTTTCCCTTTGACACACATTAATCATTCTAGCATATTCCAGGTTGCTTCTTTGAGCTTCGACAATTCTTCTCACCAAACTTGATTCAATCACATGATTAGGCATACATATGATCCTTTGGCAAAAAATGATTGGGGGCCCATTGCACTATATTTTTCACAAGATTCCATTTGTGAACTCTTAAACATCCAAGTGATCCTTCCTACTTGCGACTTAGTGCATCCGCAACTATATTTGCTTTCCTGGGGTGGTACATTATAGCGAACTCATAGTCTTTGAGGAACTCGAGCCATCTTCTTTGTCTCATATTTAACTCTTTTTGTGAGAACACGTACTTCAAGCTCTTGTGATCCGTGTACACTTTAAAATCTTCACCATACAAGTAGTGACGCCATATCTTTAGTGCAAATACAACCGCCGCTAACTCTAGATCATGAGTAGGGTAGTTGACTTCATGCTTCTTCAATTGCCGAGAAGCATATGCAACCACTTTGCCATGTTGCATAAGTACACATCTTAATCCAGTGCCGCATGCATCACTATAAATAACATATCCTCAACTCTCCGAAGGAATGACGATGATTGGTGCCGTGGTAAGTCTTCTTTTTAACTCTTGAAAGCTTGCTTCACATGCTTGTGACCATATGAACTTCTCGTCCTTTCTCGTCAACTTGGTCATAGGTGCAGCTATCTTGGAGAAGTCTTGGATAAATCTTCTATAGTATCCGGCGAGTCCCAAGAAACTTCTAATTTCAGTTACATTCTTTGGCCTACTCCAATTAGTGACTGCTTCGACTTTAGCCGGATCCACGGCCACTCCATGTCTTGACACTATATGTCCAAGAAACATCACTTCCTCAAGCCAAAACTCACATTTAAAGAACTTGGCGTAGAGCTTGTTCCTTCTTAAAGTCTCCAACACAATGTGGAGGTGTTCCCGGTGCTCTTCCGGGCTTGATGAGTAGATAAGGATATCATCCACAAATACGATCACGAACATGTCCAATTATGGACGGAAGACCCTATTCATCAAATCCATGAATGCGGCAGGCGCATTCGTTAGTCCAAAAGGCATAACTAAAAACTCATAGTGTCCATACCTTGAACGAAATGCCATTTTGGGAACATCTTATTCGGCCACCTTTAATTGATGGTAGCCACTTCTTAAGTTGATCTTTGAGAAAACCGACGCCATCGACAATTGATCAAATATATCATCGATTCTTGGTAAGGGGTACTTGTTCTTCACCGTGACATTGTTGAGCATTCGGTAGTCGATGCACAACCTTAAAGAACCATCTTTCTTCTTGACGAAAAGTACCGGTGCGTCCCATGGTGAGACGCTTGGCCTTATGAACCCCTTATCCAAAAGCTCTTGTAATTGAGTTTTCAATTCATGCATCTCCGGCGGAGCCATTCGGTAAGGCAGCTTTGAAATGGGTGCGGTACCCGGAAGTAGTTCAATATTGAACTCAACTTCCCTTCTTGGCGGCAATCCCGCAATGTCTTTCGGAAAGACATCGGGATATTCTCTCATCACACTAAGAATTCAAGTGCCATTGATTGTGAATCCGTCTTGATGACACTTGCTAAGAATCATTTTGCTCCTTTCTTAATCATCTTGCTTGCTTTGATTGCTGAGATTAGCATCTTGCCTTCTTTGGAGGGAATACCTCGAATCACCGTGGGTTTAGCATGATGATCACCTATAAAGATTCTCTTTTCTTTGCAATACATACAAGCATCATTATAGGATAACCAATCCATTCCTAAGATTACATCATAATCTATCATAGGAAGTAATATAAGGTCACATGAAAAATTCTTCCTATCTATTTCTATAGATACATTGGGAACACATCTTCTAGTGACTACCATTCTGGTTGGAGTCACTACTTCTAGTTGACAATTAGCCACTAGGGGCTTTACTTCTAGCATTCTAACAAATGCATGAGATATAAAGGAATGGTTTGCTCCCGAATCAAAGAGAACATTTGCATAGTGTCCGGCAATTAGAATATTACCTTAGATCACATCGTTGGCTTGGTTAGCTTCCTCAACCTCCATGGCGAACACTCTCGTTGGAGCTCTTGGTGGGTTTGCAACTCATTTTCCTTTGTCTCTATTGTTCCCACTTTTCTCTGGGCAATCTCTTATGTAGTGGCCCATCTTGCCACATTGCAAGCATGTCTCGGCCCTCATGCGACATTCACCTGGATGATACCTGCCACAGTGGGTACATATGCCTTTTCCTTGCTCCCCCTTCTTTGGAGAGTGGCAGGGAGCTTTTCTTGGGCTCTTTCCTTCATGTTTCTTGATTGATTTCCCTTTAGTAGCCATTCTTTCTTTGTACTTTCCTTCATGTTCAGCGGCAAGTTCCACTGCATCATTCATAGTAGAGCATCGACCACTCCTCACCCAGGATTGCAGGCCGGGCGTAAGGCCATTGATGAACCTTTTAGTCCTCCTCAGTTCATTCTCGTTGAGTTCCCCATACTTTTTCAACCTTAGGAAGGTGTTCAAGTATAGACCAACTGTCATATTTCCTTGGACGAGATTTAGGAACTCGTCTCTCTTCTTTTCCTTCACGTGGTCAGGGAAGAAGCGAGCCTCGAATGCTTCCTTCCAACCAACCTCTTCTTCACTTTGAAAGGTAGACTTCAGGAGTGCCTTCCACCATGCCTTAGGTTGTCCACAAAGGCGATGCATAGCATACATCACCTTGCAGTCCTTGGGACATCCCATGACTTTGAGAATGTCCCCAATTTTCTCAACTCATGATTCGGCTAAATCAAGGTCTCCTTCTCCGTCAAACTTGGTTGGAGCCTTAGAAACCTCTCTATGGAATAGTCCGGTTCATTAGTCCTTTGGGCATTTTGTGCCGCCCGGATTAATCCAATGAGAAAGGTATTCCTTTCATGCTCCTCATCAACAATTGCACGTCTTGGTGGCATCTACATCCACAATTAAATAAACATAACATCATCATTAGCATGAGTTAAACATGGAAGAACATGTACCTTTAGGTTCGGTGGCACCTCATGACGATTGCACATGGACTTTACACTTAGACATTTTAGCCAACCAATGGCTTAGACACATAAGACTTAAGACATAAGAGCCAAACTATGGCTCTGATATCAACTGTAACGCCCCTGAAATTCGGCCCTAATTTAAAACTTTTTGCCGAACCCCGGATGACGCTACTTCGATCTAGACATGACCTAATTTAATAAAACATTGCAGCGAAAACATAATAATAATAGACATAACAATAATATTGTAAAACAGCGGAAGACTTCATCATATAAAAATCTCAAGACAACAATACTAGCCCATGGGCCACATATGCTCTAACATCAATATCCAACATAGGGTTCATAATACATAAAGGAGTCTAAATAAAAGTAAAAGACTCAAAGACCCATAAGCCATACATACTTAACTCTTATAAGAATTCATCATAATAACATAAAAGATAACTTGGGCTATAGCCCGACCAACCCATGTGCAACGTCTCCGTCATGAGGCTCTCGCCGTCGAACCTAAGCCTCATCCATACCTGCACGGATCCATGGGGTGCAGGAGATTTCTCCCGTTAGAGTATGTTGAGGCTCATGCATGCTATGATCCTATGACATAATCTCTACATGTCATGACATATGCATATCATCATCATGGAACATAAATCATATGCATGATATGAGCTACTTATGCATACTACATGGCATATGAACATATCATCATGACAAGATAAGATAAACATATAACATCATAATCATTATGTCAAAGCATATCACAACTTATTATTATGCTGAGACATATCATCATTTATCTTGCTTTACTTGGACATCTTTTTCATAACATCTTATGACATGGGAACATACATTAGCATCCGATCGGAGCTTTCATCAACATCTTTAAGTTTATGTCCCAAGTCATCTTTGGAAAGTATGTACATATTTGTAAGACTTTACTTTCCACTTTACATCATCTTTTCATCTTCTATCTTGATTAAGATAGCTTATTATCTTGGTGATTGGGATGATCGTGTTGATTCGCGGGAACTTGGCTAGCTAGGCCGGGACGATTGCCCCACTTTTGGAAGGATTCTTCCTTAGGAATACGACACATCAGCTAGCATGTAAAGACCTTATTCCCCTCCACGATTACAACAAGACATCTTCATGTCAATCCATCTTTTACTTTCATTCATCATCACATACAATCATTCATCACATATTGCATGTTTTAACCATATTTAAGGTCGTATATACTTCAAATCATACTATGTGTGGAATTCAATCATAACCAATCATCTGTCCAAAACGGACGACCGTTTCTTTAACGGTTGACCTCTGGACTACATATCGGGCGACCGGTCAGATTATCGGTCGACTGATTTGGTCATTTCGGACAACCGAAGCTGAGCTCCGGTTCGACCGCTAATCACAGAATGTGACACTCCTCTAAATCGGACGATCGCTGGAATATCGGTCGACCGATACATGAATTTCGGACGTTCGAAGTGAACTTCGAATCGTTCGCTAATCACAGAATGTTTCGACTCCATATATCGGACGACCGTTGGGATATCGATCGACCAGTATTTTCGGACGACCGAATCAAGGTGTTCGGACGTTCGCTAATCATAAAATGTGTCTGCCCTTTCAAAGTGGTCGACCGATAAGGGAACCGGTCGCCCGTTTTGAGATGGCAGTTACACGATTTTTATATGATCTCTTTCCAAATCTTAAATACATTGACATGGTCACTACATATTGACTTCCAAACATCATAATGGACATCTCATGACATTCTTAATACACTAAACATGAAACATATGAGGTCTTCACATGGAGACATTAGGCATGCTAAGCAAGTTCATAAATGTACATGAGCTTTCAAGATTTCATAATAACACTTCATAACAACAATAAGCTTTCTAATGCTAAGCATGATGAGCAATGGAGCATGTTTTAATGGAACATAAAGAACATTAACATTTTAATCATGGATAGCAATAGAATAGTAATCTAAAGAAACATGAAGTAAGAAATAGACATTTCCTAAATTTTTTTCTAAGAACAAAGGATTTGTTCTTTAATCCCTAATTCACACAAACAAATATCATTAGGGAAAAGATTAGGGTTTAGGATCCACTCAAACATACCTTAATAGCAAATCCTAATCCTTAGCTTCTTCCTCTCATTTCTTTCTTCCTTCTAACTTTCCAAGGACTCTAATGGAGAGAGAAGAGTTTGAGAGAAAGGATGGATTAATGGGAAAATAACAAAGCTACTTACTGTAGCTACAGTAACAAGGCAACAGGAAACAAGGAGAGTGTGGGAGAGTTATTGTAGCCGAGAGAGAGGGTTTTGGGGGGTTACTGTAGCAGAAAGGAAATGGGGAGGGTGTTTGAGTTACTTTCGGCTGAGTGGTGTTAGGTGTGCATTAGGGTATTATTTTATGACTTGAATACACATGGGCTTGGGTCTTGGGCCTTGGCTGCCGAAAGTTCGTTTTTCTCTTTTTTTTTTATTTTTCTTAGGATGTTACATGAGTTGCGTGGACAAAGCAGGCGGCGAAGCGAGCGTTAACTAGGCTGGCGACGAGAGAGAATGAGAGAAGCATTTGGATTCATGATGTGGCGACGGAGCCTGGCGAACGATGACGGCAACAACATTAGTTGCATCGTACCATGGGAGACTAGGGCTCTGTTTGATGTAACTTTTCCCCACATGCCTTTTAAAAAAAAGCTCCCCTGCCTTTTCTAAGTTGTTGTTTGGTAAAACTCTGTTGCTGCTTTTTTCACAAAAATCATTAGGCCACGTCAAATTTGTTGCTTCTCCTAAGCATATGCATTCCTCCTTTTCTCCAGTATGCTTTTTGTGAACATTATTTTTGAGTGAAGCTTAGCAAAACGAAGCATAGCAGAACAAAAAAGCAAGCCACGGTAGAAAAACCCCCGGGACTGTTTAGGAAAATAATCGAGGGTAGAATATCTAATTATTCCATGGGATATAACAAACACAATAGAACCAAAAGCATCATTAAAAAATGATGGGAATATTAATATTCTAGTCAACATCTTGAAATTTTAAAATCATCTAAGAGGTCGTGAAAATCATTACAAAAATTTTTCAAATCAAAATTGTCATATTCCTTTCAAATGATGGAATATCAAATATCACGTCGTCGTATTTTTTTCATTTTTTTTAACTTCTTGATCTTTCGTATTTTGATAGAATAGATAAAATTTTATTCTCCGACAAAAAAGATGCACTCTTAAGAATATCTGTTTTTATTCTTCCAATAAATTCCCTACATCCAAGCGGCCCCAGAGTTAGCCCCGTTTGGCCCCAAGTGAGGTTACAAAAGTTTAATCTTACAGATTGGATCAACTTAATCCAAACAAAGCTTAATCCTATCATGATGATTGTGGGACCCACTCTAAGCAAAAAAATGGCTGTTTGACAGAAAAATCAGGCCCTTAATTCCGGTGCTATTGGCGATCCAAACGGGAGAATTTTGTTACCGAGGGAAACGATTTGGACCATTGAGAAAAATGGACTTCTCCTAATATTACTTTCACAGGAGTTCATAAAAAGAATTAAAAAACGGAATTTATTGATGGACCGTTCGAGTCCCTTTTCGGTCTACCTATCGTTTCTACACGTGCTATGAGCATATTATATATAAATATTTTCTACCTTCTTAAAAGAATTATGTGAAAATATTTAATTGAATTAAGAAAAAACAGTACTAAGTAAAAGTTGGTTGAAAAGGCAAAATTGGCACAAATACACACCTCGAATTCCACTAATTTTGTCGGGTTAAAATTTGTTGACGTTGAATGAAAGTTTTGCCCTGACAAAACCCTAATCCTTTATTTTCAAAGATGAAATTCAAGCGCGGGTTAAATAAATCATCTTTTTTTAAGGAAAACTACGTGCAGGTGGATTATTGTTGTGTGCATATATTACTAGGTGCATTGCATCCGAATATTTACGGTTGATAGTTTCATTCGAACCTTTTATTGATCACAAAAACAAAAAAAAAAAAAAAAAATGTGCGCGCAGAAGCAACTATACTACAGATTGATTCATCACATGAACTTTAAGCTTTCTTCATCTTTGAAAAATCTTCCTCATGAATCCTTGCACTGAATTACCCATGCCAGCTCCAACGGCTTCAGCCAGGTAGGCAGCCTTTCCACATAACACGGGCACATGTTTTAGCTGAATTTTCTAATGCAATAACGGAAGAAACAAAGGATTAACAGCAAGATTATGGTACCTCTTGAACAGTCTTCTGAAGGTCGAAAGCATCTCTCACGCGATGGTCCAAGAAGGTCCATGTGTCCTTGAACTCTGGAAACAAAGCAAATTTATCAAAACTGGAAACACAATAAGGAAGAAAACAGAACGAGAGAAATTGCATCATTAAGGAAACACATGTTAGACCAAGGAAGAAAATAGCTGTAAGCGTCATTAATGACAACAGTGGTAATTATATTTTTCAACCTATGAAATATGCCCCAGGAAATGGGTTAACAAGGGAAAAGTACTAACCTGGCGAATGATCAGTGATCATGTAAACCTCAGATGTGGAGTAGATACCCCCAAGTACAGTCCGCTTTACGTACCAGTCAAAGTCAGATCCCGAGTCCCCAGCAGCATGCCAAATCTCATCAACAAGCTCGGCACGTTGCTTGAAACTAGTTGCTAGGTTTTGTGGCTGTGCCTGTTAAATAAGCGAATAACTGAAAGATCAAGGTGTTGCATCAAATTTGCACCAAAGTGAAGATGCAAAACAGTTGCAATTTTTTGGATTATGCTGAAGATTTACCTGAATGCTTAGTGCTTGTGGCCATTTTGATACATAAGGTATTTGCATCTCCAAGCGTATGCGGATGATCTTTGTAATTCGGTCACTGAGAATCAGGTTTTTCAGTTCCTCTCCTGAATCAATTTTATCTAAAAGCCTCTGGAGGCAATCATCCATGAAAAACTGAAAGAAAAGACAAAGGACACATGTATAAGAATGACAAATCACATAGCATTTGATATTAGAATAAATTGGTCTTCACCATTCAGAAGTTTTTACGCCAGCATGTATATTAAATGAAAGAGTGGCTTGCTAATCCATCAAGCACACATAAAAATCCACCATGCCTGGGGAATCATCTGAATATGCATCCAAATTGACAATAAACCAAAGATTCTAACTTGTGTTTTATGATTGGCTTCAGTAGCACAGTTGCTTCACTGCAACAACAACAACAACAAAGCCTTATCCCACTAGGTGGGGTCGGCTACATGGATCATACGACGTCATTCCGCTCTATTCGTTGATCCATGTTCATAAGATTCGACAGGATTTTATGCTGGCAGTCGGGGCCTAACACAACCCTCCTCCTTTATCCGGGCTTGGGACCGGCTATAAAATATAGGCGGAGTTTGATCTCACATAGCTATGAACATCGATATTATTCTTTTAGAGAGGAATGGATAAAGTGTCAAGTCAGTTACTCATCCATATTATTTATAATAATATATATATATAAATCTAAATTACAAATGTTTGTCCATATCTTAGATTATCACGTGGTTTCTATAGATTTCCACTTCAGTCCAGGGACATAGCATGTTGCATCACATTATCTACATAGCACCTCCCACCCCTAATACATCTCGTTGACATTTAATAACAAAATCCAAAGATCGTTGAGTTTATTGTCCACTCTGCTAAATAAATGCCATGTACGGGCTCGGATATTCATTGTCTAGATTTTTTTAGGGGTTTGTCTAGACTCGAGTATATTTGCTGTTAAATATTTGCTTCACTGCAAGCTGGTTCAAAATTTTGAAACCCCAAATAGTAGATATTAGGAACATTGCCTGTTGGGGCAAGTTTGTGACATGCCACGACATATTATGTCACAATTATTAGGCTCAGTTTTGAAGAAACTAAAATGGCGACGGTGGTTGATGAATCAAACACAATAGCTTTTTTTTACTTTCAAAAGTAGGACCCTTAGCAATGATTAGCCAGAAACTATACTGAGAAAGCTTTAATTTCTACAATCAGACAAATGAAAGGTAAGACAGCTAAAGGTATGCTATAACAGAAAACTTGGATGACTATAAAAGAACTTCTAAAAAGTTAAAATGAAGTGAGACTTTAAAAGATCATAGTAAATATGCTCACTAGCATGGCTATCTATCAGAAGACTTGGATGCAACTCAATCTTCTAGCATTATGAATTCCGAGATTAGGTGACACTAATAATTGATGGACCAAAGTGAAAAATAGTACTTAAATAATCATTGTTGAAGTATGTATAAAGTTATAGTTTAGTAAATTCGAGAATAAAAAAGATAACATGTCCTATTATGCAAATTCATCAAGATATTACGGTACTTATAACGAATGAAACAAAGCAAAGACACGTAAATAAATAATTATTGCTGAAGTATATGTCAGGTTTCAGTTTAATAAAGTCCAGAAAACAGATAACACACCCTATTGTGAGAGTTTGTCAAGAGATTAGGTAACATTATATTGAATCGTCCAAAGTGAAGACACATAAAGAAATAATCATTGTTAAGTATGTATCAAGTTTTAGTTCGTTCAGTGACATCCATAAAACAGATAGCATGTCCTATTATGCTCGTCTGCAATCACCTCTTCTCTAACTCAAATACTAGTATAACACAGTATAATGTTTTGACGCCCTAACGCTTAGACCAGTTTCCATATCAGCTTCCCAGATATCTGCTAGTTCACATCATCTCCAGCTAAGCAGCTCTCTATTGCCTGACACAGTCCACAATGTCTTCAAATTCTGTGCAACAGCACCATCTTGACATCATACTGGCACATTGGAACATTATCCCACAACAGAATGACATATAACCCACTCAAATGATAAGTAAAGCAATTTGACCTCTGAAAATATTCCATAAATAAAAGTGCAGTGATATTCCCGTAGAATTCAAACAACAACAACAACAACAAAGCCTTATCCCACTAGGTGGGGTCGGCTACATGGATCATACGACGCCATTCCGTATTTGTTGATCCATGTTCATGAGATTCGACAGGATTTTACGCTGGCTGTCGGGGCCTAACACAACCCTCCTCTTTTATCCGGACTTGGGACCGGCTATAAAACATAGGCGGAGTTTCCCGTAGAATTCAAAATTGTGTGATAATTGATATATCTTGCAATATTTTGATTCAAAAAATTTCGGACATTTGTGTTGCATTTATTTCAAGACCCAAACCGTAGTGCAGCATGCTACAACCCTTTATTATCGCCCATAGCTACCTGATCAACCATAAATGCTGATCTATAATTCTGCCATTTTCAGTTATTTTAGTTATGTTTATCGCTCATGTAATCGTCTAGATAACGGTTGAAATTATACAATTCTAGTACTTGATCTTTTCTAATGAGACAATATTTTATATGGTATGTCTCTGACTCCATATGCTTGCAGATTCTTTGTCATGAAGTTGGCAAACTGCCTTAATTATAACACCTAGGTTAATTGGAAGCCCAAAAATGCCCCTAAAAGCTATGGTAGGTGGGGGGAAAATGACATTATAAGACCAAAACCCCAAATTTTTCCCCCATCTTCTTCCCTCTCCTCATTTCTGCTGGCAGCCCCATTTGAAGCACCCCCTTCCCTAGGTATGCAAGAAGGAGAAGAGGAAAGGGAGCAAGTCGGTGACGAGGAGTCAAGTCAGAGAAGACGAAGAGCGAGAAGAAGAAGAAGATAGTCCCTAAAACGTTAGGGGTTAAGGTATGTAAATAGGGTGAACCCATTTCTTTCTCTCCAACTTGAGTTTGGAATGAAAATGTTTTAGATTCTTTTGTTTGTTTGGATTGAATGAATGCTAGACAGGGATTGGAACTCATGTTTAGGAGCTCAAAATTGTTCAAAACTTTGGCAACATGTTGAAACGATGTATAGATGAACCCTAGGAAAATAGGACAAACTCCGTTAGTTTTTTTATGAAACCTGATTTCACGAGTCGTGACAAAAATATCATGACTGCGAAACAGGTTACCCGCTCGTAACCTTTTACTTTAAGTAACGACAACATTTCATGGGCCATGAAATGAAGTCACGAGCCATGAAACTCGGCTGTAAAATGAACAGTTAAAAGACTCGTAACATCAAGTTACAAGTCGATTTTACAGGTCATGACTTTTGGGTCACGAGCCGTGGTATTCGAGACCGACTTTACGACCCCATTGTAAGTCCCGTTACTCACCTATTACAGGTCGTGAGTCGCAGAACTCATCTTTTGGCTCACTGTGAGATCCGTGACACAAAAGTCATGAATCGTGATTGTATAGAAGCAAAATATACCTTGATGTAAGTGACATCAAAGTCATGAGTGGTGACTTGTGAAATGGAAGTTAGGTTCACTATAAGGGGCCGTGACCAGAGAGTCATGACCCGCGAGATGCAGGAGTCATGATCGTGACATAGTAGTAATGAGCCATGACATTTCCTCTTTTCCCCAAATAATTTTTTTATTAATTGTAACATCCCTACGATCATTCCTTAGATGTTTCAAACATGATTTGATGATCAATTGAACAATGCTTCTCACTTATGAATATGCTAAAGTCATATTGTAAATTGTTATTGATTGAATGATATGATTGGCTATGATATAAATGATTGACACACCTAGATGACGACTTGCACATTAAGCCACAGGATTAAAAGCAACATTGTATTGAATGAACATATTGATGGATTCTTGGCTCTCATCGTATTGTTAATTAAATTGAATTGGACCTAGACGCGTATATTTAGGTGCAAGTGCAACTCACCTTGGCCAATCATAAGCAACAGAGAGGCAAAGCCAAGAACCTCCATGAATGAAAGGCTCATTAAAGATTGTTTATTTAATGATTGCTTAATGAATGAGAAGTTAAAGGATCAACTTCATAAATTGAATTGGTGGCTTTAACATATGACTACAAAGGTCAATTGGGCACAAGGTTGCCATTTAATTGAAGTTCAAGTCACTAATGAGATTGAATTGGGCACTAAAAATGAATTAATGCTATTGTTCTTAATTGTCATGATTGTAAAAACTGATAATTATTTATTGATGCATTATTGTTAATGATATCCATGCTTATTGAATCATAAGTTATTCAATTGTTTTTAGTCCTTACATACAACTAATGGAAGGTGGGTCTCTCCTGCATCATGCTTATTGAATCATAAGCTATTCAATTGTTTTTAGTCCTTACATACAACTAATGGGAGGTGGGTCTCTCCTACATCCAACTTCGTGCAGGTACCGAGGGTGATTTGGGATGATAGCAAGCTCATGATGACTAGTACACATGGACGTCATCGAGTCTTTTATTATTGTGACTATGGAGTCTTTTGAATGAGACATGTTACGTAATCCTTATGGTTTTTGTTAGCCCACGGTCTCTCGCCTATGGATTTATGGATTTGGATGTTATGTGGACTTCGAGTCGTATTTTTTATTATTGTGCTTTCCACCATATGTTTATATTACACTTCCACTATTGCTTTCACATTAATGGGTTTCATAGTGTTTTAGAACATTTTCCTCTGTTTATCGTTGACTAGTATATCGAATTGTTCCCATGTGAGGCCACTCGAGACCGCTCATGACATGTGTCATGGGGTAGATTTAAGGAGCGTTACATTAATAGATTTGACTGAAAAAACAAAAAACATAGTAACACATAAGATGGCAGAGAGAGTCACTGGTGACTGGACTAAGGCTTTATGGGCAAAGAGGTAAAGTTTCCAAAGGCAGAAGTTCAAAATTAAAAAGGTATCCGTTCATATCCATAGCAAAAGTGTGGATGAAGACAAGATTGTCATCTAATCAGAAGCACATGAGATAACTGCCTTCTAAATATAAAGGTTTCAGTACTAATCCATAGATCGTGAAAGTATTTTAATCTTCTAGAACATCATCAACCACTAGCAGGCAATCACTGAAGCTCGTAAAAAACTATTTGGATTTGTCAATTCTTGTCAACTTGCAATGATTTGCATGGAACCAACAATGTAAACTAACCCATCATGAATTCAGTTTAATTGTTTCCCTCTTTGTTTTGTTCAGTTTTCATTCGTTTCTTCTTTTTTTTCTGAGAAACGGGGTACTTAAACCATAAATTTTTCAGCACTGAACAAAGATAACGAACATACCTCCACGAGCGCCGCCTCTTTCCGAGGGAATGAGCCTACGATAGATGGAGAGACTCCAACATCCCTTGCCCCGGCGATCATAGCCGGCTCGGTCCACCCTAACTTCACCTGCCAACCAAAATTGTACACAACACAAACCTCGTTGCCATAACAGCTTAGAAGAGACGTGTGAAAGGGAAAGAGAGATAATTA
The DNA here is from genome assembly GCA_030549335.1 of Pontederia crassipes. Classification (NCBI taxonomy): domain Eukaryota; kingdom Viridiplantae; phylum Streptophyta; class Magnoliopsida; order Commelinales; family Pontederiaceae; genus Pontederia; species Pontederia crassipes. The sequence goes on along the minus strand of CM060185.1, from coordinate 23,181,569 downwards.
TAATGCTTACGACATGTGGAAGGGAAGCACGGAGGACCCTGTTCTGCTCGTCCTCGTACTTCCTCCTCCCTTCGCCTTCCCCCGGCCTCGATCCGGTCCTCCGCTGGCTAGCACCGATTCCATCATCGGTCGGCCCGGAGGACGCGCTGAACGGGGTCTCCTTCTCCTCGCGAGGGTGCTCCTCGGAGACGACCGGTGGCGGGGTAGGGAGCGGCGGGACGGCGTCCGACGAGAGGCAACGCAGTGAAACCAGCGAAACGGCGGCGATGCGGTGGCAAGAGGCGACCGCCGGGAGGAGGCGGCGTGAAACCGTGCCGAACATGGGAAAAGGCGAGCGAGGTAGTTCGATCGCTACGTGGTTGGAGAAATGCCCGAGAGAGAGAGAGAGAGAGAGAGAGAGAGAGAAAGCGATCAAAGCTCGAGCTCTCGCCGCTTTTGGAGCGCGTCCTCCGGAGGAAGAGCGCGCATAAACTTTTTTATGGGTGATAGAGCCAGTTGCCGTCGATAATAAAACGTAAGGTTGAGATCTTTCTTCGATCTGCGGAGGTCTTACCCTCGATCATATATTTAAATGGTCTAATTAGTTGACACGTGTATGATTTATAGATCGGGATTAGACGAGAATGTGAAGGCAAAAATCGCTTTCACTAATTTCACAAGCCAAATTGTGGGATAATTGGGTGGGTGTCTTGATCGAACGGTTCAGAGAAGGCAAAGGTATCCATCATATGATAAGCAATTTGGTATACAGTTGGAATAAAGTGATAAGCAATTTGTCCTCACTTAAGAATGTATAGTGTAATTTATTTTGTTGGGGGCGTAGTTCAATTATGTGATTCGGATAAAACATATTAATCGGGTGATAGTAAATTTTAATTTTTATTTGACCACTGTGAATATTGTGGCGGTGGGAAAAAAACAAGAGTATATTTGTTATCCAATATTATTAGCGGTCAATTAGTTTGATTAATTCGTTGTTAGCTAGCTTTCAGTAAAAGAGCTTGATTTCATGCAAGATGGTTTCAATTCAAACTTTTACCAAAATGAACGTGACAGGTAATAGTAGTTAGGAATGTATCAAAATTAAATAACTACTAATTACCTGTCACATTCAAACTGTGCAAATAACTAAACACATACTAAAATGAACGTAACAGGTAATTAGTAGTTATGAAACACCTCTCTTCTCATGGTTCATAAAATGACCTTGTCAACCGTTAATTTGTTAGTAACTGTATCACTTGTTTTTAACTCCTCCGTTCAATCCGACCTTATAAATCTATCTATACTTAGCAAACGCCATGAACGCACATCTCGAGCTCATTCCTCCAAGAACAAGAACACAAATTTGTAGCAGAAGAATCAAAACCAATAGGAAGAGATCGAGTAGTAGCTGTAGTACGCAGTAAAAGCACGTACGTCGAGCCCGACGTCCTGCCCTTGTCAACATAACGCAGCGTGGCCCGAGTCGTTCATCTCTCCCCCAGATGGTCGCTGTTCTCTACGCCTCCACCACCCTCCTCCTCGCCCTCCTCCTATTCTTTCCGTCGGTCGCGCCGCAGGTGACGGAGACGGCGCCGTCCTACATGACCGACGCGTCCGCGCTACTCCTCCTCAAGAGCTCTTTCAACAATGCCACCGCCCTCTCCTCTTGGTCCGCCTCCTCCCCTTCCCTCCCTTGCGACGGGCCCTCCCGCTGGCTCGGCGTCGTCTGCAACCACGGCATCATCGTCGGCCTCCGTCTCTCCGGCCTCGGCCTCTCGGGCTCCATTGACGTCGCCGCCCTCTCTCATTTTAAGGGCCTCCGAACCATCAGCCTCAACAACAATAGCTTCTCCGGCCCCCTTCCGGCTGCGCTCGGCTCCCTTGGGGCCCTTAAGTCCCTCTTCCTCTCCCACAACCACTTCTCCGGCCCGATCGCCGACGACCTCTTCCGAGAGATGCGACGCCTCAAGAAGCTCTGGCTCGACCACAACGACTTCTCCGGCCCGATTCCATCGTCCTTGTCCAATGCCAGACCTCTCATCGAGCTGCGTCTCGATAACAATGGCTTTGAAGGCGCCATCCCTGCCCTCGATATCCATTCTCTCGCGTTATTCGACGCTTCCAACAACCACCTGACCGGACCTGTTCCGGCATCGCTTGCTCGCTTCAACGCCTCCTCTTTTGCAGGCAACCAAGGCCTTTGCGGCCCTCCCGTGGACTCCAAACCTTGTCTGAGCGCACCGGCGCCAATGGTGCGAGTAGACGGCAACAACAAGAATGTATCAATCGCCGTAGCCACGCTGCTTCTTGTCTTCGTCGTGCTATTGGGTGTGTACGTGGGGGTGCGCAAAAAGAGGAAGACGGAGGACTTCGATAAGCTGGGCGTTGCATCGTCCTTTGGCTCGATGGAGGAGGCGGTGGCGGTGTCAATGGCTTCGCCGCTCAGCATAGGGTCGCGCCGCAAGCTGTCCGTTTCGAGCAGAGGCCGCAAGGGCCATGGCGGCGGAGAGGGAACCGGTGGGGAGTCGACTGACCTAGTTGTCGTCAACGAGGAGAAGGGGGTGTTTCGACTCTCGGACTTGATGAAGGCAAACGCTGAGGTACTTGGCAATGGCGGCCTCGGGTCCGCCTATAAGGCTGTCATGTCCAACCACCTCTCGGTCGCAGTGAAGCGGATGCGTGACATGAATCAGACCGACAAGGACGGCTTCGACTCGCAGATGCGCCGCCTCGGCGGGCTCCGCCACCCGAACGTGCTGACGCCGTTGGCCTACCACTACCGTCGAGAGGAGAAGCTTATCATCTCTGAGTACGTCCCAAAGGGAAGCTTGCTGTACATTCTCCATGGTGAGTGGAGTGGAGGTGCTTTATTTGCTTCATCGAAACGGCGTTGATTTGTTGTTTGGTGATTTCTTACCGATTACGATCTGTTGCAGGGGATCGGGGTAGAGATCACAAAGCGTTGGACTGGATGACGCGGGTAAGGATCGCCAGGGGAATCGCACGGGGCTTGGCGTACCTGCACAGGCAGCTTGGCGAGGGCCTCGCGGCGGAGTGCGCTCCCCATGGAAACATGAAGTCCGGCAACATCCTCCTGCGGGAGGACTTCGAGCCAATGCTTGTGGACTTCGGACTCGAGGGGCTAGTGAACCAGGCGCAGGCTCCAACGGCGATGTTCGCCTACAAGTCGCCGGAGGGGCAGCAACACCGGCGGGTGTCGGCCAAGTCGGACGTGTTCTGCCTCGGGGTAGTGCTGCTGGAGTTGATCACCGGGAAGTTCCCATCGCAGTACCTCAACAACACGAAGGGAGGGACAGACGTGGTGCAGTGGGCGACATCGGCGCTAGCAGAAGAACGGGAACTGGAGCTCGTGGACCAGGACATGGCCGGGGCCAAACAGGCGTGGGGTATCGAGATGGCGAGGTTCCTGAAGCTCGGCGTGACCTGCACTGAAGCGGACGTAGAGAAGAGGCCGGAGATTGCGGAGGTAGCGGAGCTCCTCGAGGAAATCGCGGCGGCTGTCGGGGTTCTGCATGGCCCCGAGGGCGCTGCCGCCATCGGTGCATCTCCGGCATTGTTGACGGATGAATTAATTTGAAAAACAACGAGGCCTCATTCACGAGGATTGGGGACGGCAAAGGTGGCCGGAATGTGTCGGACTCGGAGTACGTCGATCAATTCGTTACGAGGTAACCACGCGAAGATGGGGCAAGTGATATAGAACGGATAAAATGCGACACATATACCTTTTTTTTACTTTTTTCTGTTGTATAAATTAAATTGTACATTAACTAATCCATTTAGCCAATAGGTGTAAAATATTTAATCCTCAAACAGTTAAGTTCTTTTTATTCATCTATTTGAAAACAAAAGAATCAACTTCTCATTACTTACTCTTCAATTAGTCGTTTTACTCTAAAATATATTATTGTCATCAAGTGAATGTTAAAAGTGCTACACATGAATTACAATGACATTAGAATATTTTGAAGTAATCACAGTTACGTCCAAAAGTTTGGTTGCATGCTACTTAATTTTTTATAAAGATTTATACAATCAAAAGTTGTACAATTAATACATATTCAATGAATCTCAACAGTTGTATGATGATTATATGGTTAAAATTAAATTTAATAACTTAATATTAAATTCAATAAAAGTTGAATCTCAACCATACAATCATGATCTAACGATCTTGATTTATTGATTGCATATTAATTGTACACGATTGCATGCTACCTAATATTTTTTTTATAAAGATTTAAGTAATATGTAACCAAAAGTTGTACAACCAATATGCATCCAATGAATCTAAATCATTGAATGATGATTACATGCTTGAGATTATATTTAATAATTTAACATCAAATTCAATAGAGGTTGAATCTCAAACATATACAATCATGATCTAACGATCTTGATTTATTGGTTGCATGCTACCTAATCTCTTTTGAATTTAAATAATATGCAATCAAAAGTTATAAATCAATATGTATCCAATGAATCTGAACCGTTGAATGATAATTACATGATTGAGATTAAATTTAATAACTTAACATTAAATTAAATAGAGATTGAATTTCAACCATACAATGATTTAACGATCTTGATTTATTGGTTGCATATTGATTGTACATGGTTGCATGCTACCTAATCTTTTTTTTATAAGGATTTAAGTAATATGCAACTAAAAGTTGTACAACCGATATGCGTCCAATGAATCTGAACCATTGAATGATGATTACATAGTTGAAATTAAATTTAATAACTTAACATTAAATTCAATAGAGATTGAATCTCAACCATACAATCATGATCTAACGATCTGATTAATTTGTTGCATATTGATTGTACAAAAGTTGATTGCATACTACCTAATCTCTTTTTATAATATTTGAAAAGTATTCTCAAGCATGTTTGGCATCATTAGAAAAATCAAAGAATTTAGAATTTTATGATCTATCTTTTTCTTTTGAATAATTGGATTTTTGGTTCTTAAAAGTATAGGATAAAATTATGTAGTTCAAGTAAAAGAAATATGAGGTTTCTTCTCTATAAAATTTCCTATGACAACTTCGAAACTTATGTACCACTTAACTATTGTTGTAATACCCAAGAATTTTCATTAAGTGTAATTTAGACTTTTTGTCCAAATCCTCATGACCTCCCCTATATAAAGCCATCTATTCATATTGTTTAACTCCTTTTCTTCACATCTTGGCGGCTAGAGCTTGAGGAAGGAGAAAGAGAAGATCAGGGAGAAGGAAGAAGAGGAAGAAAGAGGAGAAAGATCTAAGATCAAAATATGTAAAGAGTATCCAAATTCCTCCTTCTTCTCTCAATGATTTTTCATGATTAGATTGAGAGCACTGAATTGTGATAAGGGTGTTCATTGTTGAAAGCATTAGATCTATGCATGTATAAGTTTTTATAATTAGATTTAATAGTTAGGATTCATATTTTTCTTATTATTCATGATTTAAGGATGAACTCTAAATCTTAGAAATTCATGGATTAATATGTTTTTCCATGTCATTTTGATCCTAGAATGCCTAGGAAATACATATGTTTGATTTCCGATTATTATATATCGTTTTCCCCAATTTTTGGATAAAAAATCGTACTGGCGGCGCAGCTTCTAGTGCTCGGTCACGGCCGTGACGCGCATGTCATTCATAGTTAGTTAGTGTTTGTTAATTGTAAGTGATAGTACTTATTTTGATTAATTTCATATTTATTTCAATTGAGTAAAATATATTATTTTGATTACTTTTATGTTCATGCATTATGAGCATGCATTGCATATTATTTTTATTGGTGATTGAAAAACAAAATAGAATTTTGCTTATAGGAAATAATCAAAGTACAAGTGAAAGAAAGGAAATCTAGTAAACTTTCTTGAGGAGATAAAGTAAAAGGTGAGTGAATAAATTTACAACATAGCAAAATAATATATTCTATTTCTTTTATTTATATTAATATTTCAAGTAAAGATTATTATTATTATTATTATTATTATTATTATTATTATTATTATTATTATTATTATTATTATCATCATCATCATCATCATCATCATCATCATCATAGAAAGGTATACCCTTTGAAGAATATCTTGAAATAACCATTTTATGAAATGTTTCTAAAAAATAATGCTTGTGATGTTAAAATAAGTTTTACTTGATATTGATAAGTGATTATGACATGTGTAGTTTGGTATTATTAAACTTCGTGTGTTCATTGAACATGCTAGTTGAAACGGGTCATTGGGTCCGCGTTCAATCTACATGATGCCTTTGAGGTGTATATCGAGTGTTTTTGCCTTTTAGGGGCTGGTTTGTGTGCACTTGTTGATCCTTGATTATTGCTCTAGGACATATATTGACTCATGTTATGCTCCATATTGTCGTATCGATTCATGATTGTGAAGCTCTGTTTAATTGTAGAACACATGATCATAGTGCCCTACGATACGTATTGACCTAGTTTACTCTACATGATTGTATTAACACATATTGAGTATGTGCAATGACACATGTGCGAAGTTTGATTATGAATATCATGATCTATTGAGTTATTCATATTTATATATAAAGCTCATATGACTTAACAACTTATGTTATATGTATTATGACTTAAATATTTTCTCATATGGTAGAATATGATTATTTGAATATTATACGCACTCGTGTTATTTATCTATGTTGTACTTTTATCCAACTACCGAGCAATTTATTGTTGGTCACTTTACCCTTTTTAAAATTTTTTAGATACTTGTAAATTCTCGAGTTAAGTCGACTCAAATCTTATTATTGTTGCATATAGAAGAGGTCGAGCTACTAAAACATTTTTATTTTCCATTCACTTTTGTTTATGAAAACATGCATGTAATAGATAAATTTATGCTTTGTAATAGAGTTTATTAGAAACTTTTCGTAAGCTTGTATGGAACTTGATCATAAGGGATATTGTATGTGAGATGACGTGTGGAACAATAATGATAAAATGTGCATATTATGTCTATGCCTTTAGATTAAACTTTGTAGTATATATGCATCTATTATATGTCTTGCCGATTTTATTTTTAGAATTGCTAAACAAAATTAAGGGATATAATAATTAAAATGTGAACTTAGTCACGAAGTTAAGTGTGACAATACAAAATCGTACACAAGAAAACATCAAGACCTTCTGAGATGAATTAATATTACAACCACTAGGGAATTGTTGTCATGATGAAGTTGCCTCTTATAAGCTTTGAATTGAAATGCTTAAGTCGAGGTCCTATGAGGGTGAGAGCATGGCATATTACCATTGTGACTACATTGAGCATGGCATGGAGGAAATTAAATGGAGGGATTTAGGAGAAAATTCATCACTTATTTATGCTGACCAATTCAAGATTGGAGGATAAGATCACATTGTTCCAAGACAGCCAAAAGAATTTGTTAAATGAGTATGTGAAAGAGTTCACGAAGCTCTACCTTCAGAATTTTCAAATGGATAAATACACAATGTTGGATGTCAAATGGTTGAAGCCTTAGGATAGGATAGTTTTAAGCGAAGAGATTGTTGCAAGCTCTACTCACTAGTCATAGTTGCTAAGTCACACACGAAGTATTCCTAACCTAGCTCCGCACCACCAAAACCCTATAGCAAGAGTCACGATGATCAAGAAAAGTCAAGGCCATAAGGTAAAGGAAAGGCAAACCACCAATATGGTGATAAGGGCAAGAACCACCAAGAAAAGAAGCGAGACAAATTCAAAAGAAACAATAAGCCATCTTACATTTGCAAAGGTCATTATTGGATAAGCAATTTATCACAAAAGTGATGGTCAATACTATGTACTATCTTGATGAAACATAAAAGGAAGAAGCATGCCTTCATGCAGGAGGACATGACTAGAGGCGATGCACTACCTAAGGGCATGGCGGTACTATCTACTCGTGTCGCATTTTCATATCAAGACTGACAATGTCATAACTAACTAATTCAAAACTTAGAAGAAGCTCTCATCGAAGTGAGAAAGGGAACAAGATTTTATGACAAAGTTCGGTGTACTATAGTACAAATCCGACAAGATGAATGTTGAACGTCCACAATAAAATATTAGAATTGGCAACCATGAGCTCCTCCCAGGCCCACTTGATCAAGCAAATCAAGAAGGGATTAGAGTTAGATACCATGACGAACTTGCTTAAGTAAGCAGGTGAAGGTCAAACACACAAATTTTGATTGCAAGATAGACTGATTTTCACTAAGGAATGTTGCATCTAAATTTCTCTATTTAGTAACTTGCGGCATAATATCATGCAAGAGTGTCATGAGACAACTGCGCATCCACCACACTTTGGTATTTATCGTGTACAGCTACTTCATAGTAAATCATGATGTTAAATCTTTCACGAAGACATATCCCATTTCTCAGTAATATAATGGCATCCATCAAACACCCTAATGAACTTTTGAAGCTCTTATCTATTATAAAACAAGCATGAAAGAATATTGTCATGGACTTCATCACTAGCCTACTCAAATGTAAAGGAGAAAATATCATCATGGTGGTCATATATTGACTATCTATGTATGACATTTTTGTTGTTAGTTCCATGAGTTGTTTAATTACTAAATTTATATAGTTAGTATTAATATGGTGAAGTATTAATATTTTCCTTAAAGTATCATCAGTGATAAAGATTGATGAGTTTTTAGCATATTTTGGAAGTACATTTTTTCAAAATGGTGAAGTATTAATATTTTTTTCAAGATGCTTGACAGCAACTTATATTTTTTTTCACCACTCTCCATCTCTAGAAATGATTGTTAACCAGAAAAAGTGAATTGCGCCCTAAAAATCTACATGCGGTAGTACTAATAAAAAAGAATTGTGCCAAGCTACTCAATGTCACACCATTCTCTTTATAACCTTTAGTGAAGTGAGTTGGACGAATCAGAGACCTTTGTCCATAAAGTGCATGAAGAATTGGGCATTTGTTGCTCAGTGAGACAACAACTTCAATTTCAAAATTGGAGATCGAGTCCTAATGAAGCTAGTCTAGCATCATCGCAGGAATTGAAAGAATATGCACAAAGGCCTTATAAGATATTACGAGAGCCCTTCAAGGTCTTGAATCTAAAGAAGGCAATCAAGATGGCCTATGAATTGCAGCTTCCCCTTTAAATCCATCAATATCTCACCTTCCATGTCAACATACTCAAGCCATTTTAAAAAAAAGGCTTTCAAAGCATGATCGTAAAATAGTGTCAAATACTCTGTCGTCTAGCTGTCAATAATTCATCGAATGACTCAAAAAAGTTTCGTCATTCGAGTTTCAAAGTGCAAAGAGAATCTTGTTCGATGGAGAGAAGATCAAAGGACAAAAGTTAAGAGTTTAAGGAGGTACTTTAGTAGTTTAAGTAGAAGATTGAATAGCTTGAAATTGCAATGTTGAGGATGCCACTGATTTCACTAGGAGAGAATGTTATGAACGTTTTGCATCACATCCACAACTCGTGTCATTTTGGGATCCATTTTTATACTTAGTTTTATCATGGAGTTAGCGAATAATATTTTTGTAATAAGTACACTTAAAAATTACGCCTGAGATGGTGGTCCTCCGTACCACATGCAATTTGGTCAACATTATGTCTCATCAAACATATGAGCAAATCACTCCAAACAAGCGACTTTTAGCAAGACACATAATAAGTTTGCTAATGTTCATAAATTATCACAGTAATTTGCATAGGTTCCATTAGGCCAAGTGCTAAAGGCCTCGTAGTACTTAGACGTCCCAAAGTCCAAAGTGGCACTTTTAAGTCCGTCGAGTTACAAATGCATGGTTCTCAGCGGATGAAGCATCACTCACAAAATAGGCTAATTGCTCCCACGAACCAACACTTGTTTTTTCCTTCTAAGCTTTTATTTTCTTTAAATACCAGAAAAAAATAAGGTGAAAATAGTAAACCAATTAAATGTTTCTGTTTGATTATACATTGATTTTTTCACAGTAAAATAGATTTTAAGAAATTAACAGAAAATAAAATTTAAAAAAAAATCTAAAAGCAAATGGACCTTTAGCCTATGTAAGAACTCAAAATCTCAATTTGTCCATTTGTATTTTTCATACAATATGTTTGTTCAAGAGAAAAGTAATTACTTTTCATCAATAAATGACTAGTTCAGTATTAACTGCTTATGCAGTATGCTTCATTGAAGAGAAAAAGGTTCTGAGAAAGGAATTAACAACTTATAGATTGTAGTGTCATGAGAATGATTTGAGCACAATTATTGGTCGGATGCTTAGTTTGGACTCTTCCAACTTTTGTACGAATCCATCTTTTATGTAACACGCGAACAACATTTTTCAAAATTCGGTGAACCAAAAATAGTGAACATCTAATGTTTGATTAACACTAAAAGTTGTTCATTCAAATATCTAAAATTATAACATTTTTTTTCTCTCTCAAGTTTGGTTACTGAGGTCATTCCATGGTATTTACCACTGACCCTGAACAATGCATGGACCAAGAACATTACACGGTTACTTTATGTTTTTTTTTTTGCTCTTTTTTATTCAGAATCGAAAATTCTTTTTTATATTTAACATAATGGTACTCTTTTAATTATATTGATAACTGATAAATTTAAATTTCAGACTATTTAGAATACGAGATAATTAATTGTGCCAACTCAACGACCGGCTTCAGAAGTCAACAGCGACATTAATGAGGTTGATAAGAAAAAATGCTGTGCTAAAACTAAAAGTGTTATTATCAAGTACAAGAGTTCAGAAAAAAAAACTTTTTGGCTGGACACATTAAAGATAACCAATGTCAACATTTAAAGGTTTTAAAATATATATATATATGTTCAAGTTCAATGAGAAAAAAGAGAAAATATTCAAACGATATTGAAGATATTTCAATATTAGAAAAAAGAAACATCACAATATCATAATTTTATTTTTTTTACTTTTAATAGTGTTAAATTTAAATGTGCACGTCATAAAATATTTACGCTTCTAGTTTCTCCGTAAATATTAAAAGGAAAAAAAAGGCAAACTTATGTTTATAACGTGGTGATATCACGTGTTTCTTAAACTTTTAACAATAAATCCTTTTCCAAATTCTATTCTTATCTTCCTCTCGGGAAAACGGCACTTTGCTTCGTAACCGACGGCAGGGATGGCGCCGACATGGAGCTCGAAGTACGAACGGCGATCGCCACCGTCGGATCGCCTAAATCTTCACGTGCCTAATTGTCGTAATTAATTAGATTCTTTTTATCCCCGACAGGAATCCAAAGGCCCGAAGAAGGATCCTGGAAACCGCAACCTACGAAATCTTGTCCCCACCCCCACACACACCACCCACCCCCCCCCCCCCCCCCCCACGCCCTCCCCCCCCCCCCCCCCCTGTCCTTTATTTTATTAATAATTGGAATTTATTAATTACAAAGGAAACAACAAAAAGATTGTCGCGCATTATTATTCATCTTTTTTATTATGACTTCTTTAAACGCACGCAACCTCGTGCTCCCACCAACCTTTTTTTATTTTTAATTATATCAGATATTTCTCTGAATTATTCTGTTCTTTTTTTATTATTATTAAATTTTTTCCATAAGGTTATTATTATTATTATTATTATTATTATTATTATTATTATTATTATTATTATTATTATTATTATTATTATTATTATTATGATGTTTTTGGGCATGTTGTCGTTTGAATCCCCGCGAGAATCACGTGTTCTAAAAAGCCGACGACGCCAGCCAGCTTCTCGTTGCAATAAGGAGACGGCGACGCGACGACGGCAGAAGGCGAAGGCAAAGACGACTTCTTATAACGCGGAATCGAAGACGAGTGGCCAACAGACGACGCATCGGAGGACGGCCGGAATCGAGGAGAATTCGCCGGAGGATCCGTAGAGGGTTATATGGCGAAATCGGGGGAGAAGACCAACTTCGCGGTGGCCTGCAGCCTCCTGAGCCAGTACATCAAGGAGAAGCGCGGCATCCCCGAACTTGGCCTGAACATGGCCGCTAAAGGTGAGAGCTTTCTGCTCCTTTCAGCTTTCTTTTTTTCTTTTATGATTCTTCCCGGAATTTGGGGAAATTTGGGGCTTATGCGATCTGCGGTTGTTGGCACCGTCTAAAATCTGTGGGAAAAGTTCGTCAATTTTATTCTTGTATCAGTTTGGAAAAGTTTGCACAAAATTTCATTTTTATTCCGGATTCAGTCTAAATCTTTGTTGCTTTAAGTCGTTTATGCTGCTGGTTCCCATCCGAACGCTCAAACTAACCTGATATTTGACGGCTAATTTTTCAGGCAAATCGGATGGGGTTTGGCCTCCGACGACCATGAGCTTGCTGCCAGGCGCCGAGGTCGCCGGCGGTGAGAGAAAAAGTGGGGACAACGCAGTGGAGCTGTTTCCCCAGCGCGCCGGCCTCGGCTCTGCCCAGGAAACCCAAAAGACTGCCGAGCTCAGGTTCGTTCAGACGACGAAATATGTCTTCCTTGTTGACAAATTAGTCCTTGTTAACAAATTAGGAGTTCTGCTCTTTCCATGTACTCCATTGAGATCCAAGCTTTAGAAGTAGCATAAATCATGGTGATCGAGATCTATCAGTGAAGATTACATTCCATGTTGATTTACTCTATACTATTTATATAAGAAGAATTCAGAAAAAGTGTATTTGATTCGGTTCTAAAGAAGGTATAAATAATGAGGCGAAATTTCTCATGGTTAACAGGGAGCAAGAAAAGGCCCAATTGACGATCTTTTACGACGGAAAGGTGTTGGTGTTTGACAACATCCCTGCTGAGAAGGCCAAGGATCTGATGCAATTTGCTTGCAACAACGCTGCGAATGCCCATAACTTTGGCTACGCCCCACCTGAAACACCTGCACCAGCCATAGACTCCAAATTGGCCAACAGTCCTGTCAAAACTGAGAACACTAACCAAAAGCCAAACGGAGCGACTGTCTCAAGTAATGGATCTGTCCTTCCATGACTTGTTCATGGCTTCTATTCATTGATTACTAATCCTTTTTTTTTATTTGTCTTACATCAGCTTTGTGCGATGATTTCATGGATCTGATGTGCTTCTGTGTGTTTTAACTGCAGATATTCCTATAGCTCCAAGAGCTTCCCTCCAACGGTTCCTTGAGAAGAGAAAGCATCGGTAGGTGGACTGATACTTGATTATGAACAAAAATGATGCAGTATTGTTTTAAGGATCGATGCCTTTTCATTGTAGGCAAATATTTTATTTTTTCCCGGGAATTCTCAAATGTCTTTGTTGTGATGATTATTGCAGTATCAGCGCAGCTGCGCCATACCAGGTTTCCGGTGGCACCACTGCATCTGCAAGTCCTGCGAAGAAGCCGGAGGATAGCAAGTCATGGCTTGGATTGGCATCACAACCTTCGACCCCGAGCATTAGCTTGAACTCAGACAGCAACTGGTAGTGTGATACCAAATACAACAATGTTGGAAGGATGCCCCTGCTCTCTCAGCAAGAACAATTTGTAGGAGAGATTTAACTCCATAATTTCGTGAGGCCATCAGATCAGCAAGCTATTGCTTTCTTGATGTCCTCCCTATAAGTCATACGCATTTGCTTCTTGTATCTGATCTCATCAGACTTCAGTATTTTCACTCTTTTTTAGTATAAGGAGTTAACTCAGAACTGTGCCATGGTTGACGACAACATAGACGAAGCAGCCTGTCATGTGTATTTGTGATTTCATAGGCTAACTATTTTTACCATGATTATTTCCCAGTTGTCTCTTCAAGATTCATGATTTAGTTTTAGTTGCATTTTTAAAGTAAGAAAATAGTTACCTCTTTAGAATTACCAAAGCCTTTTCTTCTGATACGGGGTGGGGAACACTCTCTCGTCCCGAATCTCCGATCTAAAAGAAATTTTATCTCTTGTTCCGATTCCCGCGGGTGTCACGGGGTCATTCTCGGACATAAGACTTTGCACGGCGACTAGGCTTAAGGGCACCTTGCCAAGCTTATTTTTAGTTTGCCCTTGTCAAGCTTATTTTTGTTTGCAACGGAAGATTTATGGTCGAGATGACTATGTCGAGAGTCGTTCTAGACATTCAATCACGGACATAATCATAGTTGTTGGACTACTCGTTATAGAATTAAGAAAGCTTGCTTGTATTATATATGATGAAACATAAGATACATTTGAGGCCAGAAGGTATGAACTCCTCCCTAATATATCGTAGATATATGAGTCTTATTACAAAATAGAAAAGGTAAAAAATGTACTCTACGAATAACGTAACTTGGTCATTCGTAAGGATATCCTTACAAGATAATACCCTAAGGACAGATAACTTGGTACTCCGCAAATTACACAGTGTGGGGCGGCTACATGTGTTTCATTATTCGACCTGAACGGTCGAGAGCTTTAAGTTGAGCGGCACTGGTGCCGCGAGGTTTCGTGTGTCGTGTCATGGGAAAATGCCTCGTGACACGAGGACCTCGATTCCTCGAATTTTTTTATTAAAAAATATGAAAATAATTAGAAAATTATCACGACGGACGACCTCTCGTCCGCCCTCGACCTTGCAGGCAATAATTTATAAACTCTCGGTGGCAGACAATTTTCGAAATTCCCTCTCTCGGTCTTTGATCTCTTGGTTTTGCAGGCAACAATTTCTCTCTCTCTACTCTCTCTCTCTCTTGCGTAGTCCTTGATATCATAGTTTTGCAGGCAACAATTTGAAACTCTCGACAGATAATTTTTGAGATTTACGCTCTCTCCTCCCTCCTCCCCCCCCCCCCCCCCCCCCCCCCTCTCTCTCATTCTTTGATCTCTTGGATTTGCACAATATCTCTCTTGAAGATTTCTTAATTTTGAAGACAACAATTTGAAACTCTCGGTGACAAATAATTTTTCAGATTTGCGCTCTCTCTCCTTGATTTTTTTAGTTTTACAAACAACAATTTGAAACTCTCGGTGACAGACATTTTTTTATGTTTGCACTCTCACCTCTCTCTCTCTCTCATTGATTTTTTTTATTTTGCAGACAATAATTTAAAACTCTTGTTGGCAAATAATTTTTGAAATTTGCGTGCTCTCTCTCCCCTCTTTCTCTCTCCTCTCTCTCTCCTCTCTCTCCTAATTTTTTTGATTTTGTAGGCAACAATTTAAAACTCTCGATGACAATCAATTTTTTAAGTTTTTGTTCTCTCTCCCCCCTCTATCTCTCTCCTCTATGTCTCCTCTCTTTTTTATTGATTTTTTGATTTTACAGGCAATAATTTGAAACTCTAGGTGACAAATAATTCTTAAAGTTTGCGCTCTCCCTCTCTTCTCTCTCTCTCTCTCTCCTCTCTCTCCTTTGATTTTTTGATTTTACAAGCAACAATTTGCAAACTCTTGATGATAGATAATTTTCGAAGTTTGCTCTCTCTCTCCTCTCTCTCTTATCTTTCTCCCCTCTCTCTCTATTTGATTTTTTAATTTAATAGGCAATAATTTGAAACTCTAAGAAGACAATTTTCGATATTTGTGCTCTCTCTCCTCTCTCTCTCCTCTCTCTCCTTGATTTCTTGTACTTTACCTTCCAATATTAACTTGCATTATAAAGTAAACAACTTATTAAGTAATATAAATAAGAATAAAACATAAAAAGGTAAAAAAGACTTTTATCTAAATTAACCTCTCAAACACCATATTTTAAATATTGTATCCAAATAATGAGAAATCAATGAGAGAGAGGAGAGACAAACTTAAAAAATTGTTAGAGTTTTAAATTGTTGCCTACAAAATCAAGAGGGGAGAGAGAACGTAAACTTCGAAAATTCTTTGCCACCGAGAGTTTTAAATTATTTCCTGCAAAACCAAGAAATTAATGAGAGAGAGAGGAGAGAGAGAGAATGCGCAAACCTCAAAAATTATCTGTCACTAAGAGTTTCAAATTACTGTTTGTAAAACTAAGAAATCAAGGAGAGAGGAGAAAAAGAGCGCAAACTTCAAAAAATTTTTGCCACCGAGAGTTTCAAATTATTGCCTGCAAAATTAAGAAAACAACGAGAGAGAGAGAGAGGAGAGAGATAAATTGTGCAAAACCACGAGATCAAAGATTGAGAGAGAAAGAGGGGAGAGAACGCAAATCTCAAAAATTATCTATCAAGAGTTTCAAATTGTTGTCTGCAAAACTATGAAATCAAGGACTATGAGAGAGAGAAAGAGTGTAGAGAGAGAGAGAAATTGTTGCTTGCAAAATCAAGAGATCAAGGATCGAGAGAGGGAACCTCGAAAATTGTCTGCCACCGAGAGGTTATAAATTGTTGCCTGCAAGGATGACGTAGTATATAGAGAGATGGAAAATCACAGGAGTCTCGCACATAGCAGAGAGAAAGATAGATTAAGAGACGAGGGAAAAGAAGTTGGGATAAATAAAATAATCTTAATCAAGGATAATTTTGTCTAAAAAATTATTAACCCTCTTCATTCTACCAAATGGTGGAATAATTGAAATGTGGAGGTATAACCCATGCCACCAAACCCCTCATAACTTTTAAAATAAATTTTGCCAAACAAGGTTTTAGAGAATTCATCCCCTCATTTTCCACCCCTCCCCCTCTTATTCTTCAATCCAAACAAACCCCAAGAGTTTGAAATATTAACAGAGAATAAAAATAAGAGTCTATATATGACCAAATATCCAAGGTTACCATCTAAAAGAAAATTTTAATTAAACATGTTCATGTAAAAATTAGCATTTTATTTAGTTACAAGAAGGTTATTAGTTTATTAATTTCGAAAATTGCCAAAGTTCCATTCAAATTTTGTCAATAATACATGATGTTAACATGTGCTTGTGTTAGATAATGGAAGGATCAAAATAAAGAAACAAAATAAGGAAAAACATGTAACCATGTTATGGGTTCTTGGCCAGTCTTCTTTTCATATACAAGACATTGCAATGTCCTACTTCGCCCTGAAATAATTGTGTTGGTCGATCTGCGAATGATGTGTCACTCCATCAACAATTGCTTCAACACTCGTTCGGGACCAAAGTGTCCATACCATGTAACATCTCTGAGTTGATCATTTTTTGCATACAATTCTGGCACTTATCCTATTTGTATCGTACGAAAAATCAGAGATGATATCTTGAACCCTATTATTAATGAAACTTTACTTTAATTCAAATATCGTATTTAATAAATATTCCTACTAAAATTCTCTTAATAAGAGAATCAACTAACATATAAGTAAGCGTACAAAGTATAGTTCATTCTTTTCATTATATTTTTTATATGGTGATATTTGATAGATACATTTTTTTTTAATTGTCTACCTTATTATGTATCAAGCTTATCATATCTTGATTATCACAGTACATCAACAGTAGTTCACTACATAAATGGAAATCAAGTTTCATAAAAAAAATGTTTAATTCATGTCGTATGAGTGACTGCCATAGTACAAGCAATATATTTAACTTTTTGTGTATGTTTTGTCACCAAGTCAATTTCTCATAGTAAGTTCTAGCATTATTTGGACTTGTTAATCAATAGTTGGTAATTGCCCCAAGTCGAGGCTGGCGGCGACATGTCATTGAAGATGTTTGTACTCTAAAGATGATTCAAATAAAAGTGAAAATTTATTGATAATGTCTTGAATCATAACCCGGTTGTACTCTATATGTCCTTTATATTATTTAGGCGCTTAAACAAAGGGGATGACGAAGTCATCCGTCCCTTATGGGAGTTTCGTTGTCCGGACAACAAGCTTGAAAGGGTCTAAGAGGGATCCCCTACGGGGACTCGGGGATAGAGCCTCCAAAATCTAAATGATTTTAGGATTTAT
Source organism: Pontederia crassipes (assembly GCA_030549335.1). Classification (NCBI taxonomy): domain Eukaryota; kingdom Viridiplantae; phylum Streptophyta; class Magnoliopsida; order Commelinales; family Pontederiaceae; genus Pontederia; species Pontederia crassipes. The sequence continues at coordinate 23,163,726 of CM060185.1, read as the reverse complement.
TTTGTATTGGAGTCTTATATAAATTCCATGATAGTTAGATTATTTTGACAACCTTGTAAGTAGCAATATTCCACAATAAAGAAAGTCAGCATTGCCTGAGGACATAGCTCAGTTAAAGATGAATCTTGTAAATCTCATGTGTTCTTCCCACGAGAGTATTCTCTCTCTCTCTCTCTCTCTCTCTCTCTCTCTCTCTCTCTCTCTCCTCTCCCCCCATCCCAAAAAAAGAAAAATTTGTAACTTGGAGATCAACTTGACTCCACAAGAGTATTCTTTTTGTTTCTTAACAAATCATGATCATTACTTCATCTTTGGATAGGCTTTCTAAATTATTTTTTTATTGGGACATCTTTTCCAACTTTTGGATCAAAATATGATTATTACTGTGCATTCTATCTACTCGATTGCTTTGTCCACCGATCGATTGCTACTCGAAGACATGGAAAATATGGTCGTTATCCCTTTCTCTGCTACCTTGTTCCCATCCATCACCAGTGCTGCCATCAGTGCCAATCCAACGGCGCCATCGTCCACTACCCTCCCTCCCATCGAGCTACTCCCCAGGCCCCCGCCCCTCCTTCGAGAGCCCGCCTTCCTTTGCTTCTATCACTCTCCAACGGCTCCCCCGCTTCTTAACGTCCTCGTGTTCCGGAAGCTTTTTCGGGATCACAGAATTATCTTACTTCCTTGTACTTTTTCTTGTTTTAGCTCACTTTTGTAACTTCATTTTTTTTCAAGTGTGATGATGGCAGTTTTGTAATATGCATTCTAAAAAAGTGCACCCCCTAACTTGTCTTCCACATCACACGTCTGAAAGCTACCTCACGAGCCTAAGATATAGTAAGGGAGACCCACTAATTCTCCCCCGAAGCCTTTTGTAATCATTCTATTTACTCAACAAAGATTTCAAAACTTTCTAAAATTTAGCATTGTGCCTTAAGCGTGATGTGGCAATCCACAAAGCCTCTTAAGAGATCGAGCGTTCCGCCTACGCGCCCGTTTGTTCACAAACGCCTCTGCCGAAGCATCCATGAAAATCGTGGTATTGAGAAAGTGGCATAAGAAAGCTTCCGCAAAGTGCTCAAAAGAGCTTGTCTAGACGTTGGGCACGTCTAGACGCCGCATGAGTCGGTCGAGCAAAAAATGATCCCATGATAAGTGGTATCAGAGCCATTTTCCTGAGACACGTAGTTTGGCGTTCGACGATCAAGGAGGAATGACTTCAAACTCGGAGATGACCCAAGAGCCTGCCACACTGGAGAAGAGCTGCCTGGAGTGAGGGCATGCCCACTCGAAGGACATCATGACCGCCTTCGAGCAACGCCTCGGCCAATTCCAACTGGACGTTGGCAAGATGCAAGACCAACTCACAATGCACAAGTGGGAGTTAGAGAAAACAATGGATATCATAATGTTGCAAGATGAGATCGTGCCGTTGTATACGTGGCTCAAGTCCACGGAGGCAACAATCATGAACGTACTGGAGTCCTTGGACAATGGACTCTCAAACATGAGATTCGAGATGGAACAAGAGCTGAAGACCCTACGGGAAGAGCTCAAGCGATGCCATGGAAATGGGCAACGTCCCGAGATGTCTGCCCCGCATGAGCAAGAATCGATTTGCCAAAGTCGAGACGCTACAAATGCGAGAGGTTAGCAAAGGAGATCAATGACTTTTTGTGGAATGTCCCACAATACATGGAGGCCTTGGACGTGACTTCAGAAGCAAGGATGGTAAGGACCACATCCTTCTACTTGCAAGATGACACAAGCTTATGGTGGCATTGCCATTATGATGATGTGGAATGTGGCAATGTCGACCCCAACATTTGACAAAAGAACACGTTGAAGGAGTACGTGAAAGAATTCACCGAACTTTGCCTTCAGAACTCCTAGGTGGACGAAGATACATTGTTGACGGTCTTCGTGAAGGGCTTGAAGTCTTGGGCTGGGACGAAGTTGAAGCGACGAACTTACTCCAACCTCGGCTCGCTAGTCACTGCTGTCGAATCGCTAGTGGAGTATGCTAAAACGAGTGCTCCACTACCAAATCCCTCGGTCAATGGCAATGGTGGGGGAGAGAAGCCAAAGTCGCAAGAAGGCAAGCCATAGTATCAAGATAAGGGGAAGGGCTACTAGGACAGGACAAGAGGTCGTTCAATGATAGATTCAAGAGGATGGAAAGCCACTAAAGCCTTGATACATTTGCAAGGGTCCACATTTGACAAGAGATTGCCCGCAGAAGGCAACGGTCAATGCTATGTATTATTCCGACGAGAAGGAGAAGGAAGAGGCTTGTCTCAGTTCGATGCACGTCCTCAACGCCATCAACGCCTCGAAGGGTTCCTCATTAGCTGCTTGACTTTATGAGAATATCGAGTTGAACAGGAAAATCTTCAATGCCCTCATCGACATGGGAGCATCGGAGTTGTTCGTGTCAGAAGTGGCCGCCAAGAAGCTGAAGCTGTCACCAAATAAGACTTCCGCCATGTTCAAGATGGTAAACACGAAATCCATCTTGAGGACAGGAATTTCTCCTGGAGTAAAGGTTTGTATCGACAAGTGATCTAGAAGCTTCGACGTGACGATGACACCAATGGATGACTACAAAGTGGTAGCGGGAATCTCTTTCCCGCGACACATCGTTGCATGTGTCATCATGTTCATCAATTCTATGGTCATCTTTGACCCTAAGGGACCTTATAATGTTTCTGTGAGGTCCGATGGAGAGATAAAGTATAAGATCCTCTCTGCCATGCAAGTGGCGAAGGGGTTACGAAAACAGGAGCACACCTTCTGGCGACCATCATCTTGGAAGATTTGGGGCCCTCCACTCCAACACCTCTCAAAGTTTTTAAGACCCTTGAGAACTTTGCGGATGTCATGCCCCTGGAACTCTCAAAGAAGTTGCCTCCAAAGCATGAAGTGGACCATTTCATCGACTTAATCGCCGAATCGAAGTCCCCACATTGAGTCCCTTATCGGCTAGCCCCTCCGGAACTCGCAGAATTTCATAAGAAACTCACCGAACTATTGGATGCAGGATATGTTCGACCCTCGAAGTCTCCATATAACGTCCAGGTTCTCTTTCAAAGAAAGCATGATGGATCCCTCCGGATGTGCATCGACTACCGGACGCTCAACAAGCTTATGGGGAAGAACAAGTACCCCATTTTCCTAGTGGCGGACTTGTTCGACCAACTTGGCGGTGCAAGAGGGTTTACTAAGTTGGATCTTCATTCGGGGTATTGGCAAGTCCGGATTGCCAAAGAAGATGTGCAGAAAATGGCACGCGCCACAAGATACAGCTCCTACAAGTTCCTCGTGATGCCTTTCGGCCTCACCAATGCCCTAGCAATCTTATGTATCCTCATGAACAAGGTATTGCAACTCTTCCTCGACAGGTTCGTGGTTGTCTACCTCGACGATATCATGATCTACAGTCGCATTTTGGAGGAGAACATCGAGCACATTCGGCAAGTGTTCAAGATGTTGTGGCATAACCAATTCTACGTCAAGCGGGAGAAGTGTGAATTCGCTCAACTAGAAGTGTACTTCTTGGAACATGTCGTCAGAAGTGGCAAACTGAAGATGGATGGCGCGAAAATTTGAGCCATCATGGAGTGGGAGCCGCCCAAGCGAGTTCTCAATATGTATTCGTTCTTTGGCCTGACAAACTACCATAGGAGGTTCGTCAAGGGGTATTCACATATGAAGACCTCTTTGACGAATATCCTTCAGAAGGATGTGAAGTGGGATTGGACGCTTACATGCTAGGAAGCATTCGACACTCCCACACCAAGTTTTACGAGGTACAAACAGATGCTTCTGACAATTCTATCGGAGGAGTTCTTATGTAAGAAGGACATCCTGTAGTGTTTGAGAGTCACAAACTCAACGAACGAAGTGACGCTACGCCGTTTAGGAAAAGGAGATGACCGCGGTGATCCAATGTCTTAGGACATGATAGCATTACCTACTCAAAGTTACTTTGAGATGCAGAAGAAGCTCTCTCCAATGGAAGATTTCATGGCAAAGTTTGACTACGTCCTAGAGTACATGCCCGGCAAGACAAATGTCATTGCCGACGCTCTCAGCCGACGTGAGGAATTGGCAGCCATGAGCTCCTCTTAGGACGACCTGATCGAGAGGATAAAAAAGGGATTGAAGTCGGATCCCACAGTGAAGAATTTGTTCGAGCAAGCAAAGGAGGGAAAGACATGTCAATTTTGGGTGGAAAATAACTGATCTTCACCAAGGAACGTCGCATCTACGTTCCATTGTTCGACAACTTATCGAGGACAATTATTTCTAGACAAGTGCCATGAATCCAAGTGGGCGGGACATCCAAGCATCCGCCACACTTTGGCACTCATTGAGGATAATTATTTCTGGACAAGGATGGGAGATGATGTTGAAACTTTTGTGAAGACATGCCTTGTTTGTCAACAAGATAAGAATATCAATCAAGCACCTGACGGACTTCTAGAACCTCTGCCTATTCTAGAGCGACCATGGAAAGATGTTTTCATGGACTTCATCACGGGAATGTCCAAGTTTGAAGGGGCGAGTACCATCATGGTTAGCGATCTTCGCCGTCGGCTTCGCAAGTTGCCCTGCCAATGAAGCTACAGAGTTATTCAAGAAGCATGTAGTGAAGTATGGGGCCTTCCCCAAAGCATAGTTAGCGATCGAGATGGACGGTTCGTTGGCAACTTTTGGAAGGAGTTGTTGAAAATGATGAGATCCAACCTGCATTTTTCAACCTCACTTCATCATCAAACTGACGGCCAAATTGAGAGGGTGAGTGCCAATCAGAAGGATTGGGAAAAACTACTCGACATCGCACAATTCTCTTACAACCTGCAATGGAGTGAGTCGACAAATCGGAATCCTTTCGAGATAGCGACGGAGCAACAACCTCTCACTCCACATATCGTCGTCACTTCTTATGGTGGCAAAGTCCCTATTGCTCATCGCATGGCGAATGATATGAACAGAATGATATGGCTCTAGCATGTTTGCACAATGCATCGAAGTGCATGAAGAAGTGGGCAAACACTGCCCGACAGGACATCAACTTTGAAGTCGGAGATATGGTCCTTGTGAAGTTGGTCCAACACCTTCGGCTAAGCGGGAAGAATATACACAAGGGCCTCATTAGACATTACGAGATCTCGTTCAAGATTCTGAAGAAAGTAGGTAAGGTGGCCTACAAGCTTGAGCTCCCGTCGTAGATGCAACAACACCCCGTCTTTCATATTAGTCTGCTCAAGCCTTATAACGAAGACCCTGAAGATCCTGGGCATGAGGTTTCAAACCGCGGCCCATCGACTATCCGTCAGCAGTTCACTAATCAAGTTGAAGAAGTACTCATCGTCCGTGTGAAGAATCGAAAGGAATATCTTGTTCGATGGAGCCAAAGATCGGATGCTGACACAAGTTGGGAGATGGGCGAAGCTCTGTGACAGTTCAAGTAGAAGATTGAATAATTTGAAGTTGCAGTTCCAGGGACGTCGTTGACTTGAGTGAGAGAGAATGTTCTGGGGGCTTATTCGGAAACACTGAGTTATCTTACTTCCTTGTACTTTTCCTTATTTTAGCCCACTTTTGTTATTTAGTTTTATTTTCAAGTGTTATGATGATAGTTTTGTAACATGCACTCTAGAAAAGTGTACCCTCGCTAGCTTATCTTCCTCATCACATGTCATAAAGTTACCTCACGAGCAAGGTTATCAAGATCTCGATTTAGATCTTAAGATTTTACGATCTTACGGACCTCTTCCGATCTCGATCTTATCTTGAGGATCTTATGTGTAAGATCTTAATACGATCTTAATTTTGGTCACACGATCTTACGATCTTATCCGATTCTATACGATCTCATATGATTAATATAATCATTAAAATATTAATTTAAAATATATTTATGATAATAAAAATTAATTTATATGAAGTTAAATACATTTTCTTTTATTTTTAATATATTTTGATATAATTTGACTTAAGAATCAATAAAAAATGTCTTAGTGGGGTATCATTTAAGATTTCAATGCAAAAAATTATCAAAAATATATTTATTATTTTAATAATATATTATTTTATTAATAGGTAGGATCTTACGATCCTCGATCCGATCTTACGATTTTCGATCTTATTACCCCCTCCGATTTTATATAAGATCCCGATATTGACAACCTTGCTCACGAGCCTAAGGTATAGTATGGGAGACCCGATAGTCCTCCCCCTAATCATTCTATTTACTCAATAAAGATTCAAAGCTTCCTAAAAATTTGACATTGTGCCTCAAGCATGATGTAACAATCTACAAAACATTCCAAGCGATCGAGTGTTTCATCTAGGTACTCGTTTGTTCATAAACACCTCCGTCGAAGCGTCCGCTCGGGACCAAACGTCCAAAAACTGTGACGAAAGCTTCCGTAAAGCTAAAATAGCTTGTCTAGATGTTGGACACGTCTAAATGCCACACGGGTCGGTCGACCCAAAAATGACCCTATGACACTCACGCTCCTCCTCCGGCGGACACTTCTCCGACTCAGTCGCCGCTTGCGTGCAAGCATTTTTTCATTTTCTAATTATTATTTTATTTTTAAAATATTGTCAGTTGGGAGACGATTGCATGGAGGAAAAAGAAGATGTCGTGTCAGGGCCATGTTAGCAGTGCGACTGGATAATGACCTATAATCGATGAAAAGAGTATTTGATGAAATAAATTAAAAAATAAAAGATAATTTTATTATAAAATAAAGTTTGAGGATAAGTTGAATGCTATTTATCGTAATTTACTCCTCAAATGTCTCTACTGATGAATTCGAGGATCCCTCTTATTATATATTAAGTTTGAAAGAAAATTGAATTGTATGCGTGTCCTTTCGCTTTTAGGCTGCGAAAGCTCGGACGTGTCCAGACTTAATTTCGAACGCCCAATCATTTTCTTTAAATTATGAGGTATTACAGTTAAATCTTTTCTTTAAATTATGAGGTACTACAGTTAAATCTAGAATTCACCATTACAGTAAAATTTAGATCATTATAATCATAGCCTCCAACAATTTCAATCGAGATTATGAAATGATAATAAACTTTCTCTATTATTGTAAGAAGATTAGTAACTCTATTCATAACGTCCTTAAAAAGAAAACAAAAAACCACCAAAAAATTTTACTTCCCCCACCCAAAATTTCTCGATAGCAATTACATCGCTGTTTGTCTGTAGTTTTATGTGTATATATATGATTTCTGATCCAAACCTTCCTGTTAATTTGAAGCCTTCATTTGATTAATTCATCAAACGATAAGGATTCCTGTTCATGCACGCGTGCTGCATCGATCGCTCAGGACACCAAAAGTGGGATCAAGTCACTACAATGCCCGTGAAGAAGAGACGGTCGTCGGAGCACGGCGAGCTCGGGATCTCCGTCGACGTCGGATTTCGGACGCGGGCTCCCCGTTTCTCCTGGCGCTCGTCGCTCACAATCTGTTGGTACCGGCACTCGGTGCTGCAGAACGCCATCTCCCCTCTGCGTTACAAAGATGAAAATAAGATATCGCATTAATTTCTCCCGGCACTTAATTGCACGACTGTGTTCATCCAAATTTCTAAACAAGTCAGATCTTTTTTACTGATCCCGTCAAATAATTTGATTCAGTGAAACTGTTTGCGACATTCAAACAATGAAGAATCGGAATAACGAAACAATACGATTTCGGAAACGGATGGGCGTGCGATCTCAATCACCTGTACATGTACACATCTCGTCCGTGTAGACTCTTCCGGCAAAGGTTGCAACAGCTGAGGAAATCGGCCTCCCGAAATCCCTCCAACTCTTCCGCGACGGGCACAGCGCGCGAGGACGGCCGCGAGTCAGCGATCTCCTTCCTCCTCCTCTCGCCGCAGCACGACAACTGGGACGCCGCCCCCGCATCCAGGAACGAACCCGCGCACCCGATGGCACTCCTGGCGGAACCGATCGCGATCGGCGCCGTCGTCAGGTGGAGGTTCGCGGCGGCGCCTACGACGACCGAGCACTTCTCCCGGGGGCCCTTCTCCAAAGCCGCGACGATGCCGAGCCCGACGCCCTCCGACTCGCGCTTCCTCCACCCCTTGGACGGCGGCGTCGACTTCGCCGGCGTCCTGCTCTCCAGCGAGCTCTTCGGATCTCCGGCGGGCGCATCGCTGTATTGGCTCGCCATGGCGCTCAGTAGTGACACTATTAGCATGAGATGTAGAATTGAGTGGTGCCCCGTGCTACGTTTTTTAAAGACCTTCCAGTTAATTCCATACGCTTCCATTTTTTCATAACTAATTCTGTTATTATTTTTTTTTAGAAAAAAAAATGGGGGATCGCGATTGCATTATTGGGGTGATGATTGGGTCAGTGCACAAAACCATGGGACTCGTGGAGTGGTTTGCGTACGATGTGAGTTCCGCTACAGGGATAAAGATCCGTGACAGCAGACGGATCTGAACCGTTGGCGTGTCAATTGGACGGGGGGAGTAGTTTGTATTTGTGATGGAATCGTATGGTTGCGTCCACGTCCGCGGTGATGGAGAGTGGGACAGACGCAATTGATTGGGAATAGATACTTGGGAACCGCAGGAAGTGACAATGATTTGAGTTCTGATATAAAAATAATAATATAATAATAATTAGAATTTTAGAAGTACCGTCAAATATGTTTTAATCTTTTTTTCCACACAGGTTTCTTATCAGTGCATGCAAAGAAGCATGTATGTACAAGCAATGCTTCTCTTAGTCTTCAAAGCAATTCCAAAGTGATATATATATTGGGAATAATTAAGGTGTTGTGAAATTCATAAATAAATAGTAGGGTGCAACCAAAATTAACTTACCTTTGCACCTGGCAGCTGCTTGCAGTTTGCAGTTTAAAATTTTTAAGCCCACAGAGGTCACCCTTTCTCCGAAATGGGCCCGCGGTCGTGCTGCACGTACACTTTACACGTGTTGCATTAATACACGTCTCGTCGCCTACAACTACGTGACCGACGACGTGGGGCCCGCCAGCGGTCCCACTACGGGAGAGAAGAACGTTGTCCGACTCGTTGGGCCGTCACTTCGACAGCAGGGCCCCCGTCATGCATCCGTCCGTTGCGCGCTAGGGGCCCATACGGTGCCCGCTTGCATTGATGAGGTTGTGGTCCAAGATGCACGATGCGGCTGGGTCCCACCTCAAACGACAAGAGAGGATGCGGCCATGTCGTGGGTCTTCCCCTTTGTGCTTTCCAAGCGGCGGAAATTATTATTATTTTTTTTAAAATTCTCTAATTCGATAAGTAATGAAAATAATATGAAAAATAACCCGATATTAGAAAAGATGATTAACTGGAATATTTTGTGGGATGCGTAAAAATGAGTGAAACCTATTTATCCCTCATTTTTTTTCAAAAAGACAAGAACTCAAATATCAATGAATCAATATATATATATATATATATTTATTTATTTATTTATTTAAAAAAAAGATGGATCCGACCACACGACCTGCCCTGGGCGGCATCGACATAGCATCCACTCGAGTAATCATGATCCGAGTTTGCCACTATTGAAGATGTTCTTGACTATAAACCCATATTGATATATTTACAAAGAAAGATAGAAAAAATAGAAAAAGAATCGAACAATTATATAATGCCTACTTATTCCGGGTGTAACAAAAAATATTTACTACCGAGTAAATACGTCTATGAAAAAATGAATCAAATTAGAAATATTGATCGGTCAAATAGATACTCAATAACTAAAAGAAAGATCACTTTTTTGGGATCCTTCATTTCTTCAAACGAAATGAAGATTAAATCAAATCAATTTCTGATATGCATTTTTGGATCTTTATGGAAGTGTGTAAGCCAAAAAAAAAAACTAAAAAACTGACCTCATCCAATCCAAAATTTTGAATGCGATTTTTAAAATTAAAAAAACCAACCATGGAACCCGATGAAGTCCTACATAATTAAAATTTTATAAAATATATATTGATATTATAAGTTAAATATTTATAATATATATAAAATTACTCACTAAACATATTATTTATCCTATAACACGTATAAGAAATTAGTATAAGCTATAAATAACACTATTACATTATATAACATGTGAATGTCATTAATTTATTAAATAAAATATCTCTTTATATCATTAATATTTTTTATAAATATAAAATTTATAAAATACAGGGCCCCAAAAAAATGATAAGATTTTTTTTAATTTTAAAAATCTAACCAAAATATATAGGGTGATTTTTTTCACGAAAAAATCCACCCGACCCGCACCGATTTCACCACTATCTATATGTAGGGCAGGACTAGAATCGCTCCAATGTCTGGCTTGGCCTATGCAAAATATAAAAAAATGCTACCTAGTGTTTGAGATAAATTTTATTAAATATCCTTTAGTTTTATCCTCTTTCTCAAGTCTATCATCAAACTTTAGTTTATAATTATATCACTATTCAACTATTAACTTGTTTCACTAAATGTCCTTTCGATTAGATAAAGAAAGCTTATAAGTCATTTTACTCATTGTGGCAAATGTCTAAAAAATTAAATAAATATAAATACTATAGTAATTTATAAAAAAATTAAAAAAAGTGTGCCTCCCCCTCTACCTCCGACAACTCGTTGGCCATCGGAGGGATGAAATAGACACCTCCTTCTCGCTGGCGACGGATGCGAAAAGCGGGGGATGCCACCTCCCCCTTTTTGTCTTGCCGATGAAAAAGTGGAGCCAACACCCGCCTCCCCCTCCCCTCCCCCTTTTTGTCTTGCTGATGAAAAAAGTGGAGTCAACTCCCCCCTCCCTCCCTCTTCCCTTTTTGCATTGTCGATGACAAGCACGACCTGCTATGCATCGCCGACGAGCAAGGGTGACCTCCCCCCCACCACCACCCCCCCCCCCCCACTCTTTTTGCCTTGCCAACAATGAGCGCGACCTGCTACGCGTCGCCGACGAGCAAAGGGTGTCCCCCACCACCACCCCCACACCGCATGAGATAGAGGAGGAAGCGCCCTTTTTACATTTTTATAAAATTATTATAATTTTTATATTTATTTTATTTTTCAATCATTTTTTACGTAAGCAAAATGACCGATAAACCATCCATATCATGTAAGAAGGGCATTTGGTCAAACAAGTTAATAGTTGAAGGTAATCTGGTTAAAAAAAAAAGTTGGAGGACAAAATTAGAAAAAAAAAAGAGGATAAAATTGAAAGGTATTTAGTAAAATTTATTCTCATTTTTTCATATTGAAAATTGGGTAGTGCAAAGATGTCATAAAAAAAGTCAAACTTTAATTTAGGACATAAAACTTTATTTGAAACATTAACACAATGTTGTTAGGATCTGACCAAATAATGATCAAGAAAAGTGTCATTTTCAGATCATATAGTAATAAAATACTATATTTAATATGATATACTAAATCAAGTTATCAAATCTCAACTATATATCTATATAATGGTAAAAGTTAATTAAATAAAACAATAATAGCAATAATAAATTATAAATTCATATAATTGAATTTTAAACTTTTCATATACGTGAACGAGTCGGAGTGGCTCCTATTAGTGAGAAAATGGTAGAGAATCGTTTGAGATGATTTGGTCATGTTCAGAGAAGACCATTAGATGCGCCAGTAAGAAGAGTAGATCAAATAATCTGGAGTCCGATTAAAAGAGGGAGAGGGAGGCCAAGGCGGACACTTGGCGAACTAATAGAGCAAGATCTATTGGTGAATAATATACCGAAAAGTTTGGTTACTAATAGAGCGGAATGGTGTCGTATGATCCATGTAGCCGACCCCACCTAGTGGGATAAGGCTTTGTTGTTGTTGTTGTTGAATTTTAAACTTTAATGTTGTTATTGCACATATTGGTTATTATACATAAATTTTCTAATTAATTTTTTTATTTCATATCTTCATATTTTGTGTTAAAAATAACAAATAAATCATTTTTTCAAAACATTATGACACGATTATATATTCTATAAATAAATATATACATAGTATAATTAGTGGTTAACTATTTAATTTGAACTTACTACATACTAAATTAGAGAAAAATAAAATTGTATATATTGATATATATATATAATACTATATTATACTAACTCTTTTATAGTATTGCTGTATATTAATACCTATGACAAAAAAATTGTACCCTCTACTCATAGTTAATTTATCTAATATGATAAATATTATATATAATATAGTAAATATACAATTAAGTTATATTACACTATACATTTATGATATATAAAAAATTGAATAAAATCATAATTTATAAGTTAAAGTTGGAAGTTTAATAAATTATAAACTAAATGAAGGAAAAAAGAATGAGTAGATGTACATACATAGTCTCACATTGATAATAGTAGCAATATGAGAATAAAAGGCAAATATTAATAGAGGAGAAGACTAGTGTGCCAATATGATTGTTTATTGACATGGTATATATTTGAATCTATTCCAATTTTGATAGAATAATAAATTTCATCAAATCATCTTTTAACAAAAAATTATTTTTTTGTAGGTTCAAAAAATCCGGTTTAATTTGGTTTTACCTGGTTTTGGCCAATCATGATTGGTCCAATCCAGACAAATTAGGGGTCCGATTCTTGGGTGTGTTAGAGACTGTCTTTGTGACCTGTCGATGGTTGGATTGGTTGGACCGTCCAGCCTTGACAACCCTACATTAACATGACTAATAAAAAATTTTCAAACAACATCGTAATGGCACAAATTCTTCACAAGTTGGGCCTAGAGAATTATGTTTCGGTGGGGTCTCAAGAATTTAGACCCAATTTTTTTCAGGCCTAGAGAATTTGGTCTCGTCTCGAAAATAATCCTAGATCGGTCTAGGGTCATCCCAGATTAATTAAAAATTTAAAATGGAACAACCAATTATTATTTATTTTTTTATATAAAAATATTTCAAATAACTTTTAAAATATATTAGTTATAATTACCTCATTTTATTTTTTTTTTTGTTATCAAGAAGATCACTTTACACAACTTATATTTAAAGAAAACAATCATAATATAATATATAAATAATACGTACTTAATATATTATAATGTGTTTACATATTCTAATATTAAATAATTGGTGTTGGAATGAATTTGAGTTATTTTGAATCCGGAGCTAGTCCTAAATCGAAATAGGTCGGGTTTTTATTACCTGATTTCAATATATTTGGATCAAGAATATTCCTAAAAATGGATCAGGTCAAACCGACGACCAAGTTATTCTCACCCGTGCTCACCCCTAGGTCAAATTTAAGCTCACACGAGAATAAAATCGGACTCAACTCAATATGTGTTGATCTAATTGAATTGAGTCGCATCATTATATTATATGATTGAATTTCTTTATTCATTTTATTTTATAATATTTGACTGATATTCTTTTAGAAGCAAGAATATTTTTAATTTCTAAAACAAAAAATTCATAGAATCAAGGAATTTTATTATCAAGTATTTTAAACTTTAAAGTAAAATAATAAGGCCTATTATTATTATTATTATTATTATTATTATTATTATTATTATTATTATTATTATTATTATTATTATTATTATTATTATTATTATTATTATTATTATTATTATTATTATTGTTGTTGTTGTTGTTGTTGTTGTTGTTGTTGTTGTTGTTGTTGTTGTTGTTGTTGTTGTTGTTGTTGTTGTTGTTGTTGTTGTTGTTGTTGTTGTTGTTGTTATTGTTGTCGTCGTCGCCGCCGCCATCGTCGTCCTCTAACTTTGACTCGATATCTATATTGTCCTTTAACTTCAATTTGTAATAAAATTATCCTCAAACATTTGATTTCTTGTGTGTGTTATCCTTCTGATCAGCGATAGTGGGTTTCTCAATTTTGTTATCCATATGGTGCAATAAAAAATAATAAAATAATCTAGCCTACTAATAAAATAATCTAATCTAATAATAGTAATAATAAAAATAAAAGGCAACAGCCAAGATTGTTACCCCTCACTAGAGTCGAATGAAGGGGGATGATGCCCCCTCCCCCTTGGAGGCAAAGGGGGATGGGGCGGCCACCTCTTCCCTTTCAATGGGCCACGCACGTAGAGAGGGGAAGGGGGGCGCCCGCCCCTGCCCCCTTAGGTGCTGAAGAGGAGAGGGCAAGAGGGGCGCCTGCCCCCTTCCTCACCTCTATGCACATGACATGCCGGAGGAGAAGAGGGAGATCGACTCCTCCTTATCCGCACGCAACGCGTCGGAGGGGAGGGGTCTCCGCCCCTTCCCCTCTCCCCTTCGGTACAGCGACTGCCCCCTCCCTCCAACTCCACCTTCCTTCGGCTCCGACGATGGGTGGCAGCCTTGGCTACCACCTTTTTATTTATTTATTTATTTTACTTGTTATTGCGCCATGTCGAAAGAGTAACCAAAAACCCATTATCATCGGTCAGGAGGACGAGGCACCCAAGAAATCAAAAGTTGAAGAATAGTCTGATTATAAATTAAAGCTGAAGGACTGGATAGTTACCGCACTTAAAATTGTAGGATGGTTCATGTAATTTACATTGGGTTGGTCATAATCGAAAAATTGAAACTCACATTTGACACAATTGTAGACAAATTATGAATCAAATAATCAAAGTGAATAATTGAAATCATTAGTTAAATTAATTAAATTGAACAAATCTGACTATTATGTTTTGTGAAATAACTTTGTCTTATCAAGATTTAAGGTATCCATCACTTAAATAAATTATATGTTATTGAGCCATACAACTTTATTTCCTAGAATTTCAGCTCTTATATGTTTTTCAATTAGACTTTTGACCTAATATAAAATATTAAAATTAAATTACTCAAACTCTTCAAAAAATAATCAACATCGCAATTAATTAATCGAGAAGTTTTGAAATTAGAATCATAAAATTTTTCAATGATAAATGATTATCACAACTCATGTAAAATAAGAGTGAACATATTATGTAACTCTCCAAAAATCGACACCAAAGTTAGACGACATTGAAGAACTTTGAAGCATTATGCCTATTCACCTTGTGAAAAAAAATAATAATGAGGAAGGATTGAAAGAGGAGAAACATCCTCATATGTTTTTATTCTTCAAATGTTGATATATACAACCTTATGCAGCCGAACATGATTATATGCATATTTGTATAGATAAGGATGAATAATAACAACTAGTAGCAGAGAACCATAATCTGATATGATAATCTAGTAGGATCGTGACAATTGAGATTTTGTACTGTTATGAAAAGCTTATACATTAATATACCCCTCAAGTTGGAACATGGAGATTTTGAATGCCCAACTTGGCAAGTAGAGACTGAAATCAATATTGACCAAAAACTTTAGTGAATATGTTAGCATGTTGTTGTTGAGTAGGCACATACATGATAGAAATTGCTTTGGAAGGAATATGATCCTGAATAAAGTGACAAACACTTCCTATATGTTTAATATGTTCATGAAACATTGGATAAGTTGCACGTTGCATGATAGACTTATTATCATTATACAGCGTCATTGGAGAAGAAATAGCGACTTTAAGAGAAGCCAAAAGTGACTAAAGCCACAAGAGTTCACTTGTCGTAGCCGTTAATGCACTATTTAGCTGAAGAGTGTGAGACAATTTATTGTTTTTCATTTTTCAGAAATGGGACATCCACCTAAGGTGACAAAATATCTTGTGGATAACTGGCCCAATCAAAACTGCTAAAACCAATCAATTGCAAGGGCATAGAAGGCTGCAAGATTAAATTATCACTTAGAGATGATTTTAGGTAAAAGTTGGCCCAATTCGAATCGATGAAACCAATCAATTGCAATGTCATGTCTTGGGATCATTCATGATTTGTGACAAAATATGGACTGAGTAACATAGATTTGGTTGAGTAATAGTAAGGTACATTAAATGATCTACAAGTCATCTATAGTGATCTAGATGTTTGAGAGGATTGCCTTGATTAGTGCATGCTAATGGCGCTGCTCCATAGGAAACAAAGTAGGTCTTGCTTCTCTTAGATTACATTCTCAAAGTATATCAAATGCATATTTCCTTTGACACAAGAAGGGTCCTGAGGGAACTCGAAGTACTTCAATGCCCAAAAAATATCTTAGAACTCCTAAGTCCTTCAAATGAAAACAATAGTGAAGATATGTTTTAAACATGGAACAAAATTATTTGTCACTTCCAACAACTAATATGTCAACAATATGAATATAGCAAGAAAAATATATTTCCGCTCATATATGAGCAAAGAATGATCAGCTCCTAATTTTGTAAAACCAAATTGAAGAAGTGAATTAGTTAGTTTAACAAATCAATTATGAGAAGCCTATTGTAATCCATATAATGACTTTCAAAGATGAGAAATAGTGTTGGAATCTAAGCAAAGAAATCAAGTAGTAAGAGCGTATATCATCTAAGTCCTCATGAAGGAATGCGTTATGAATTTCATTTGATAAATGAACCAATGACAAGAAATAGCCACTGCAAGGAGACATCAAACTGTAACTAATTTTGTGACTAGTGCAATTGTCTTATAAAAAACCAAGCCTTCAATTTGCATAAAACCTTTATATATTATTCTAACTTTGGAAATTCTACGTTGCCATCTGCATGCCATTTGATTTTGTATACATGTTTACATCCAACTGGACATTTTCCCATAGGAAGAGGCTCGAAGGTCCATGTGCCATTTCAAACAAGTGCATCAACTTCTGTCTTCATTGCATTTCTCCATCTCAAATCTTGCATTGCCTCAAAAAGAACTGGGTTCATGATTAGTATCCAAAGAAGCAAAATAAGCTTTCCCTCTAGGTGAAATTTTCTCATAACAAACCATATTATGGATTGGATATGATGTTAAAGAAGTTCATAAATTGGAGGAAGAAAGTAATGTACCAAATATTGTGTAACATAAAAAGTCCTACAAACGCCCTTGAGACTACCAAATGTGATCAGTCCTTCCAAATTGTTGTTCAGTAGAAATGGGCTCAGATATTTTGGTTCTGGAAGGAAAACATGTTCAAAACTTTCTCCACAAAAGTGGGTGGTTGGATATTAAATTTTTGTGTAGGCTGAAAATTTACCACATTAGGAGGGCCAGTGGTATCAATGAACACCAAAAGGAAGTGTTAAGACGTGCCTCGACATCATCAAGATACTTGATGCTGGAGGCAAAAGGAAAAACATGTTAAAAAAATTGACATCTCGAGAGACAAAGAATTAGTGACAAGATTATATAGTTGCCATCCTTTCTTCCCATAAGGGTATCCAAGAACTAGACAACGACTAGCCCTTTCACCAAATTTACCTTCAGGAGTTGGAGTAAGTGTTTTGACTGTTCAAAAAGCAAATGACGAATTTGATAAGCAAGAATTGAAGTTGGAGTGTGGTTGATAAGGTATGAAGCTGTTAAAACACATTCGCCCCAAAACTATTAAGGTAAGGATGCTTGAAAACATAATGCAGGAGCCACATCTAGAAGGTGACGATGCTTATATGGGCGGATGCAATTGAAAAAAAAGGTCGAGGGTACACTTTTCCAAGAAGGCTATTCTCGTGAAAGCCCTTTTTCAAAATCAAACTTCATGTATATGGGCAGGTTGTTTGATGTTGTGTGCCATTTCACTTCAAGAAATCTTGCAAAGGTTTACACCAAAATTCAGGCCAAGTATATGTTCGAATGATTTTAATTGCTTTGCTTAGGGGTGAGCAAAACTAGGGTCGGGCCGGGTCTCGGCCGATCCGGTCCCGACCCGATTTGCTCTAGGTTTCCGGAAAAGGAATTCTCAGTTGTCCCGATTTGACCATAAAAAAGTAAAATAATGAATTAAATAGTAAAAAATTAATATTATTATATAAATATGATGACTATCAATTAAGTTATATATACGATACTATAATGCAATGTATATTTAAGATATATATCAAATAAAATATATTTTTTATTCAAAATAAATATAAATGTAATATTTAAAAATAAATTAATACTAATATAATATATTTAACCGAGTCAGGAAAAAACTCAGAAAAACTGGGTCAGTGCGGGCCGGGGTGACCGGGTCATCCCAGCCCGTGCTCAGCCCTAGCTTTGTTGAAAAGTGTATGAACCATTGAAAAATAATTAACAAGAAGCCGATGGAAGTCGAACTTGGCACACATCAAATACACCCAAGTTTTCCTACTATAATGAACTATTGTAAAAAAATAGTGAGCTCCGAGGGTGTTACATATGGTCCCCAAACATAAAAATGAATGAGATAAAAAAGATCAGAGGTTTTATTAGGACTGATCGAAAATTTATTCTGAGACTATTTTGCATGACAACAAATGTCACAATTTTTATTAAAATAAGAAAATTCCAGCAATTTATTGTTTAAGAAAAATAAAGGAACGAGAGGGATGGCCGAGTTTATATTGCCAAAGATCGTTTAAAGAATTCAAAAGAGATGAATGTTGTGCAACTTCTAAAACTGATGCATTCGAGGTCAGGTAGGCAAAGATGTCGAAAGTCACTTTGCACAAATAGTACACGCCACCTCAATGCTCACCTACTCCGATCAATGTCTTCTTGGCTTGGTCATGAATGACACAAAAATCAAGAAAGATGGTGACATAAAAATTCATGTTAGAAGTCAATCTTGCAATAAAAATCAAATTTCAGTAGAAAAGAAGGTAATAGTAGAACATTCTTCAATAGAAAATTCCCCCCATCATTCACTGTTCCAAACTTGGTAGCACAAGAGACCTTTCCATTTGGTAATTTAACCAATGTTGTCATTGAAATCATTTTTCTTCATTGATAAGATACATAGAGCCATGGTCCTATGAAAGGAGGCACTTGTATCAATGATCTAATTAAGTGTCAAAGAGACAGGAATTAAGATATTACGAGATAATTGATTCATAACCTTGTTGTCTAGTCCAATGATATGTAGAAGATGTTGGATATGTGTGGCAGAAAGAGCAGCCAATGCAACAGTGACATTATTATTTATTTTCTCTGCACTCGATACATTGGATATGGTTCATTTGGTGTAACTTCGATTGTATGTTTGTTGCATTAGTTACGGGAGGAACCACCCTTTTTGTCCTTGCTTCTTTTGTCCTAGTTTGGTGGATAACCATGACACCGCAACAAGATGCTTTCAAGTGTCCCATTTTGTTGCAATGCTCACAAAAAGGACGCTTACCATATGCCATGTGATTAGTGTTAGAAGCATAGAAGGCATTCATGCTAGTACTCGAATAATTAATCAAACACTTCTTTTGTTATTCTTTATGAAGAATTATTGAATAAATCTAAGTGTCGGAAATGGATCAGTGTTGAGAGTATTGGATCTTACTACATCATAGATTTCACAGTTGAAAATCATCAAGAATTGATGTATTTTTTCTTTTTCTCATTTCATGGCCATCTTTGTTGCAAGTCTGCATGTGAAACCTTAACATTTGAATGTTGGAATTTCAGCAGAGTTCTCCAATTCATCCTAAAAACATTTAAGTTTGGTGAAGAATTCAAAGATCGAGCAACCATCTTTCTTGAGAAGATAGATGTTTGTTTTTAATTGATGGATACGAGTCTCATTACTTTGTGAAAACTATTCCCTCAAATCATCCAATAATTGTTTTGTGTCTTCAACATAACATTGGCTTTAAGATTATTGTTGAGGGGATTGAATATCCAAGCTATAATCATGGAATTGCAAATATCTCATAGATCGGCAAATGCAGCATCCTTTAGAGGTTTTGGAATGAGCCATCAATAAAGGAAAGTTTATTTTTTACTCTCAAAGTATTTTGCATAGTTAGTACCATCCAACAAAATAGATACTAAAATATTTCTTGAATTATATAAAGAATTCAAGAAATAAAATATGGGTGTTTAACTGAATGATATCTCACTTTGAGATTATTCTCCCATCTTTGATTAGAAGGATCATTGTTTGAATGCTTAGATCATACTGTAATATTGTGGTGTAACTGAGAGATGATGAGCGGATCATCACCTCATGATAACAAATGTTTATCCAAAAAAACAATCTAAATATAGTCTTCACTACTCTGCTACCATGTGAAAAAATGTAATGCCCCGAGATTTTTTTTCTTTTGTTCGCCTAAAAGACTATCTCGGATATGCCACTCAATTCGACTTTGACCAGTCAATAAATTGATTTATATAAGCAAAAAACTAATTTACAATATTCTATTACAATATGCGGAAGATATTTATACAATATTCAATAACATGTGGGTTAGGGCCCACGTCTATATAATAATGGATCCTATGTCTATGTGCATGTCACCCATCAGAGGAGCCACCAACCGTCTCACCATCGTCATCATCATTATGGATCCAAATACAGGGGCAAAGCCCAATAAAATAACTCCGTACGTAGAATCACCTATAAAAATAACTATATGAACCACGGTCAAAATTAACATCAATACTATCAATGAACAATTATCTATAACAATTAGTAATAAACAATAAATCATAAAAGAATTTGATCAATCATGATGATTATCCATATCATTAATTACTGATGACCAATATCAATTCAATTTGATTCAATATCTTAAATCAATTACATAGGTCGGTGAAGGCCACCATAAACAATTATCAATTCTATTAACAATTCAACAATTCAATTATCCATCATCTATTAGGGCATAAACAATGGTCTATCAGCCACTATGGAGCAATTCAATTACCAATCAGTCACTAAGGCGCAATTCTATTAACAATGCAATTCAATTTAATTAAGAACACATCCATCAACCATAAATGTATCCATCGACTAGGTCTTCCATCGATCACATGGATCTCCATCAACCACGAAGGCCTCTATCGACCATAAAGACCTCAATTAATCACGAGGGTCTCCATTGACCATAAAGGACTCAATCGACCACAAGGGCCTCCATTAACTATTATGCATTAACAATCAACTCCATGAGCATCCATCGACTAAAGGTCTCAATCGACCACAAGGGCCTCCACGATGCATCAACAATCAACTCCATGAGCCTCTATCGACCCAATAGGCCTCAATCGATCACAAGGGTCTCTATCGACCACGAGGACTTCTATCGATCATAACGATCTCCATCGACCATGAAGGTCTCAATTATCAATTTAACAATTCAATTATAGCAATTTTTCATATCGTCACTTGGATAATGCACAATCAATATCAATAATTCCATTAGTTATCAATTTATGCCAATTGAACAATATGTCATGAATACATAATCAATTATTATCAATTAGCATATTACAATTATAGTTTATTAACATCAATCAACATAACAATCATAATCGCTAGACCGATACATATCAATGCATGGTCATGAGCAATCAATGCAATTAAACTTAAATAATTATTTAGCAATATATTTTAAATCCTCGATATTCGGCCCGCACTAGGACAAACTCAGGCCGTTTCATCTATTTCACTTTCTCCAATTTCTATATCGGAACCCGAGTCGGGTCTGGTAAAACTCGGGGCGGGTCTGTCTTTGTCCAGTTCCATATCAGTCATTCAATACTCGGGCCGGATCGGCTCGATTTCAATCCATTATCAATGAGTCTTCGGAACCAGGCCGAATAAACCGGAACTCGATTTGGTTCTAGTAATCTAATCTCATGTCGCACTCGGGTAAGGGAACTCGAGCCATGCCTATTGGAACCCGGGCCGAGTTCATGGAACTCGGTTTGTTTCCTACTACGATTCAGTCTGAATTCTGTTGAACTCGAACCAGGCAAAATAAAACCCGAGCTTAGTTCTGTGTTTCCGATAACTTCTGATCATCCTATTTATGACATACGATATCTAATAGATGCAAACAATATATAATGTAATCTTTATAAAATGGAGAAGAGTTCAGGGTCCATGTCGCGAAAAACCGATGTCATGGGATCCCTCTACGTACCTCAAGTTGGTTGACAAATTAACTCTATTTCCAATCATCAGTTGGTTGCACCAATGTCGAATTTTGATCAGCAATTACTCTCAATCTTTTTTCTCTATATATTCTATTTTTTTCCTGTATGAGAAATTTAATAAATAAATTTTCTTATCGAAAAATCATAAACAAATAAAAATTATTGTTTTTTTTTCTCTAATGTGCATTTCTCTCTCCTGATAGCACGCACATCTTCTTTTTCTTATTTTCCATGGGCGCAAGAAATTCTTCTCTCTCCTGTTCGATGCTTCCCCACCGTGATGATTTGTTTTTTTTTCTTCTTTCTCTAATCACGTTTACAGGTCAGTTGGCAGCGTAAAACTCTATCTTCCTTTTTTTCTCTCTCTCCAATTCTTTCTCTATATCCCTTGCGGGCGTAACAAACTCTTTCCTTTCTTTTAATCTCTCTCCAAATATTCCTCTTTATTCCTTGCGCTCGTAAAACTCTAAACTATTTCTCTTTATTTTTATTTAATTTTTTGGGCGCAATTGTTAACTTGGCGGCTAAACAGAATTTAATATTAAAATAATATTGGATCCCTCCTTGCGTACCTATGTGAATCCTCGCCTTCACCACTGAGAAAATTTCGTCCGTCGTCGAAGAACACCACGTTCTCCTTTTTTTTTAAGTTTAGCCGTCACTAACTCCTTATTTATAGGATTTATAAATCCTTAGTTTAACTCTAACTATAATATATAATCCCACTGAGATTTAATCCTCTACTTAATCTATTTAACTAATTTTATTTCATTCTAATAATTAAATAGATAAATTCTGAAATTAATTAAATAATCCCATCACTAATCAAACTCCTCTCCAATTTTTTCTTTATTTTTGAAATTATTTAATTCCATTTTATTATCTAATTTTCGGATTAAAATAATAATAAATATTATTTGAATGAATGAAATATTTCTAAGTCATAAGACTTTTAATTTTATATATTACATTTCTTATTTATAGCACGCACATCTTCTTTTTTTCTTATTTTCCATGGGCGCAAGAAATTCTTCTCTCTCCTGTTCAATGCTTCCCGGCTGTGATGATTTTTTTTCTTCTTTCTCTAATCACGTTTACAGGTCTCTTTCTCTCTCTATTCTTTCTCTCTCCATCAGTTGGCAGTGTAAAACTCTATCTTCCTTTTTTTTTCAATCTCTCTCTCCAATTCTCTCTGTATCCCTTGTGGGCGTAACAAACTCTTTCCTTTCTTTTAATCTCTCTCCAAATATTCCTCTTTATTCCTTGTGGCCGTAAAACTCTAAACTATTTATCTTTATTTTTATTTAATTTCTTTGGGCGCAACTGTTAACTCGGTCGCTAATCAGAATTTAATATTAAAATAACATCCGATCCCTCCTTACGTACCTATGTGAATCCCCGCCTGTCTTCGTCTTCGCCGCTGAGAAAATTGCATCAGTTGCCAAAGAACGCCACGTTCTCCCTTTTTTTTATAAGTTTAGCCGTCACTATCTCCTTATTCATAGGATTTATAAATCCTTAGTTTAACTCTAACTATATTTTATAGCTGGTCCCAAGCCCGGATAAAGAAGGAGGGTTGTGTTAGACCCCGACAGCCAACATAAAATCATGTCGAATCTTATGAACATGGATCAACGAATATATGAGCGAAATGGCGTCGTATGATCCATGTAGCCGACCCCACCTAGTGGGATAAGGCTTTGTTGTTGTTGTTGTAACTCTAACTATAATATTTAATCCCACTCAGATTTAATCCTCTACTTAATCTATTTAACTAATTTAATTTCATTCTAATAATTAAATAAATAAATTCTGAAATTAATTAAATAATCCCATCACTAATCAAACTCCTTTCCAATTTTTTCTTTATTTTTTAAATTATTTAATTCCATTTTATTATCTAATTTTTGGATTAAAATAATAATAAATATTATTTGAATGATTGAAATATTTCTAATTCATAAGACTTTTAATCCTATCCTATTTGAGAGTTGTATATCATTAAACATTCTTTTAGACTTCAAATTAAATTAAAATTTCTAATCTCACTCTAATTATGATTTATATTTCTAATAGGATTTAATCTTTCTTTCTTTTCCTTTTTCAATTTCTCTTTTTATCCATTAACTTGACCTAAATTACTTTATTGCCCTTATTAAAATCTTGGGGTGTTACAAAAAAATAATAATGAGGAAAGATTGAAATAGGAGAATCGTATTCTCATCTATTTTTATTCTTCAAATGTTTATATATACAACCCTATGTAATAGAACATGATTACATGCATATCTGTACAAATAAGGATGAATAATAACAACTAATAATAGAAAACCATAATTTGATATCATAATCTAGTAGGATCATGTAACATCAGTTGAGACAGTTGAGATTTTGTGTTGTGAAGATTTGATACATCAATACACCTTACATCATATTATATATAGTTAACATAGAGGAAGACTTTATCATAAATAATAAACTTTATTAAAATTAATATCAATGCTATGATAATATCCTTGAGTCGCAGTTAAAAAAACTTTAATCTCATACATTTTTGTCATGAGTTGAATCATCATCTCTTTTTGTTGATCACCTATACACATATAGAATATATGATTTTACAATTAGAGTATGTAAAAATAGTGCATACTATGATATATAACCATAATACTACATTATCTGTGTTAGTCATATTCAACATGAACATAATAGCATGCACGTTATAAACTATTTGTATCCTTACATGTCATATCAATCGTACATAACATTCTTAGAATGTTTAACAATAAAGAACACTCATAGCATAGCATAACATCATACATCATGACCTTAAGCACATCAAAATCATTGATGATTATTCATCTTAACTTAGTAATCTTTCTTTACTTTATACTTTAACCTTTGAGAACTTGCCTTATAACTCCATGAACTTTAACATTTTTTCTCTCTTTCTTTCATAATTAAATTAAGTTCCAAATGGAGTAAAAAAACTTTATAGGAACTTTGTTTTTGAAGAGAAGAATTGATCTTGCTCCATGGCCTTTTGAACTCTCTTAATTTTTCTTTACTTTATCATATGAAACATTGAAATATCATCCTTTATCATTTTTTTTTTCATCTTCATCATATGATATCTTTTATCTTTAATTTTAGTTTAATTTAAGAATTACATCCACATCATCATATGAGTTATCTAGGCCATATGAGTTGCTATGCTCTACATCCCACTAGTGGGTATCTTCGGAAACACGGACACCATGATGAGGAAGAACTTTATTCTCGATCATCCTTGAGAATGTCATCATTTTTTTTATGAAAGACTTTATTTTGGGGAAGCACATACACAAAGTGCATGACTTTACTAAAGTGTAAGCCCTTTAAGCACATGTATCAGCGTAGTACTTTGCTTTCCAACTTAACTTTGATGAGTGAAAAAAATATATTTTCAGCTTGAGATACATTATATATAAGTAATATATCAAATGTTTATCCATTGATCTTCTTCTTTTAAACTTAATTATGACTTTACACGATAATCAACATTACATCAATCATGATTTTGGTAACATAATATAACACATAAAGTACACAAAATATCTTAAAGTATTATCAACAAATTTATAATTTATATAAATATTGTAAATTTGATAATGTTAACTTAATTAATCATAAGAAAAGTTTATATAAATAATATAATGCATCACTTTTCAAATTAAACAATCATGACATGATATCAATAAAAAAATTAATAACTCAATGTATATGTATCCATTTTAACAATTTTATTTTTTTCTGCAAACTAAATATTTATAGGAATCACATAAAAAAAGTTACATAATTTATCTTCTTGAAACTTATTCCATAGAATTTATACAAGAATCATAAATTATTTATATAGTATTCCGATAGCAGATATTAAGGTATTAATAATTCTTCTATACTTGTCCTTTTAAAATGATTTCAAGTGTTATAGGAAATCAAACAAAACTTTAACTACTCCATTAAATCCTAATTCGATCTTTACAAATTACAATGAATTTTATAATTTTGTCTCGCTCCTATAAAAATTTACATCATTGTAATATGATTTTTTAATCATAAATACTTTTGTACATCTCTAATAAGATGAATTAAAATACATAGAAACTAGACTTCGAGATCTCCAATGATCTATTTATAACTTTAAAATGATTGAAATCTATTCAAACATTGATTGCAATAACAATAATAAATTTGGACAAATCATAATATATCATAACATATGCAATCCCAATATTTCACATCATAGTAATATACATTCCTAAGTTTCTCAATTTAAATAGATCAAAGTGAAAGTTTGATCTCCTTTGCATAACTTTGGATTGATGATTCAAAATCCTTTTTCGTTTTGCTCTATTATATCTTCTCTCTCTATGTGTTCACCTCCTTATTTTTCTTCTCCCTCGAACATAGGTCATGTAATCTTCTTGTAGGAGATTAAAAGAATTAGAAAGAAAAAAGACAAAGTTTGAATATTTATATAATGTCAATTTTAAGGTACGATCAAAATTCTTAAATACGCCTAATTCAAAATTAGAGTTCTTATATATTATAAGTTCTATTACTGAATTAAAATTTCAATTTCTATCATTCATTTATTTAGGTATCACAATCTTAGTTGCAAATTGATTTGTAAATGGATGGGTTTAATATTTGTCCCTTTCAATCATCGTTCAATTCGTGATGGATGGTAGATTGATTAATTGAATAATTTTTTGAACCATCATTCATCATGAATCAGACGATGATTAATAATTGCACGATGATGCTACCACTTAAAAGAGGTAGCACAATCAGATTTAATGTTTGTGCTATCCCTTTGTAAATATTTAATTTACCCTTCAATATGTATCTTGCTTCACTCTTAAATATTTTATTGGGTCTCTTTCTAAAATAAAAGGAGAGATCATTGTACAAATTTATCCAACCAAAATGTTGTAGCCTTGGTTGAAAGTTGAAGCCTTACTATCAGTATCCAAATCATCTGTGCAAGGATCAAATTAAACCATCTGGTAAAGATCCACTGATTGGGGTAGTGGACAAAATATGACTAGATTTGCTGCAACTTGAGTAACCTGAGATGATTGCTTGAATTGAAAAAACAATGGTACCATTATGTGATGGAAACATAATGGCACATCCATGTGCTTTATTATATAATAATAATATTGCAGTGGTTGATGTTTACATCATTTTTTTAACATGAAGATTATGTGATGACAACACAGTGGCAAAGTCATAACCACAGGTTCACCTGAATCCACCTGTGTCAGAAAATTACACAGTGGCCTTACTTTGAGTGGGATCTATGTAGTGCCCGGATGAACGTGCCTTTGTCTTCCCTCTTATAGCACAATTACAAGGAAAAAGGGATTGTTCAAATAACCTATCATAAGTTATTTGATCGATGAGGAGAATTTTGATCGATGGTCAAGATTTTACGTAAGATCATGAGGAGAACTTAAGGTCCAAAATTAAAATCAGATCAATTACTATAACAAATTATTTATCAATAAAAATATTTAAAATAATGATTATATTAATGTACTGAGATAAGTTAAACATAAAAAAAAAAAAAGAAAACAACTGGATCTTGTTGTTTCTTTTGTTTCATATATTGTGGCCACTTCACATAAATTTCCTTTGTCTCGTATACTGAGTCGAAAAGTCGGTCACATATTTCCATTGTATCCACTCAATGCATCTTTGTATGCAACGATACTAACGTTGTCCTTCCAACAATAATTGGGAATGTTTTTATTAGAAGATTACAATATGCTTTGGCGTATATATATAATTAGGTTAATATTATTACTATGGAAATAATTATATTATTGTCCTTGCTAGTCTATTAATGTCCTGTTGTTGTGGCAACTATACACAAATTTCTCGTGTTTTCTATATATATAAAGGGAGAAAGACATTCGCACATTTCCTTGGGATGCAATCATGTAGCCAATTCCGTTCAATAATTCAGGTCCTTGTAAAAGACTTGTAGCACATAGTTTAATCTTTATACTTGAACGTGATGTAGGAAAATGATTTGTGTCCTGCTTCCACTTTGGGAAGACTCTGTGGATTGCTTAGATAAAACCATTTGCTTATTATACAACTTTAGTGGAGGATCAAAACGGAAGTGTTTGAAGCGGTTTCTCCTCACTTATTGGGAGCTCTGGTGAATGCAGAAAATTCTAATTGGAAGCCTCACATGCTATTGCTAGGTACGTGACGAGGAGCGACCATACTGGATTAGTTGGGCTCGATAGTAGGCTGACTTTCAATCTGTGGATAATGCGCATAATCGTTAGCGCCGCGTGAGTTGGGTCGTCGGCTCCACTTCCAAGATGCGGGGGCTGGCCACCCAAAGAAAAAAAAAATGGAAGTGTTGAAATCTTAGATTTGAATGGTGCACGTAAAACTGAAATTGAGTGGCACTTCAAATGAGAAGCTTCATGATCTAAGGTAGAATCTGAGATTTGATATATCCGAGTATCTGATGGAAGAAGAATTGATCATTCTCTCATCAGCATCTAACTAATATCAATTTGGACAGATGAATTTTGCTAGGGGCACTAATGAGTATTAGTTTACATGCTGGTGCCATAACTGAGTATTATATTTAATCAGCAGATTGTTGATCAAAGTGAAAAGAAAGAGGAAGTTGCTGAACAGATTTGTTGAATGCAATCAACATCTTCCAACCTGACATGAATGAATTGTCGTGATTGCAGAACTTTCAGTCGTGCTGACTACTTATCGGCAATCAGTACTATCGACAACATCATATCTCTTGTGACCATTGATGCTTGGGCATCAGAAGCTATCGACTATTATCTATCCAGCAAATTCCTACTTTATTAAGCATTTGGGTGGTATCTGCTACGGCTTTCATCATACTTTACGTTTCTTAATCCTACGTAAATTATCACACTGTGAATCTTAAATATATGGAAGCCCAACATTATTCCCATGGAAGTTACATTAGTTAAACTAAAAGCTAAGCAGTTAGTTTCTGATACATCAGAATTTATGCTGTCATGTTATCTAAGAAGAGGTTTACTCACGTTAAAGGGGCTTAGTCAGAGTCGGTGAGCTGTTGAATCAAATAATGCAGGGCTTATCCACTGGCAGTAGTAGTTCACAGCTGTGTTGACATCTTAGTGCAACAAATATCTGCCAATCCTTTGCATATATCATGCCCTACCATTTTTCCTTGTCTAAGCTGGAGATACACAGTATCAGCCAACAAAATTTGGCACAATCACAAGCACAGACATAAACGTTGCTGCAGCTCAGCCCAGACAAAGGTACCTAGAAGAAAAGGTCACCTGCATCCTGCTTAAGAAATCCATGTTCTGTACGATGCTCAAAAACTGATACACAAATATATAGTTGACGCAACTACTGGCACAAGTGATCTGGTACTGCTATAAAAAACATGTTAAGAGAAAAAGTTTAAACATTTTGATCTCAAAATGGCAGATGGTTTCGAAGTCCGTTTCATTTTAGAGAACGGATGTTGTCATTAAACGTGGGTCTTGTTTATGCTATTTGGCGTGCATATATTTTTTTCCCATGATTTTAGGAAATACATACACTAGGCCTGCAAACCTGCAACTGTTATACACAAACTTGGCACTAAAAGGAATTGAATGTGCTGCAACCAAATGTTTGTTCAAGGTTAGTGAAGTGAAGTTTTTCTTTTAAGTTTGAATTGCAACAGTGACCAGAAGTTAACAGGGTCTCAATTAGCACATAGCTGGTTTCCTTTTATGTTTCAGGCTTCTGTTATGTCCAGAGTTGTGAAATCTTAACATTCCTGGGAAAGGAAACAAATCTCAAATTGTTGCCACTGCAAAATCCACAATAAAGAACACAACTAGTTTACATGTAATTTCCTTGGAAAGGGAACTAAGAAAAAAACAGGAAAAGAAAATCTAGTGCAGTCAGTCATTTTTGGCTTTCCAGTTTGCAAACATTTGACAAATTTGTTGTTGATTTTTCTTCCCTCCTTTGTACCTAACTCCCACATCTTCAGCTGTAAAATGATTGACCTTTAACCCCATCAAAAAATTGTGGAATTTCTATACCACGGTTTCTCATGATATCCTGCAAGACATTAAAAAGAAGATGAAACAGAAGTCAGCATGCATGCATGGACCTTGACTTCTGAAAATTTAGCCAAACAAGAATATGTCAAGCAAGTATTAGCTACATTGCTGTATTCAAAATTTTACCTTGTGGCTCAAGGAGCGCACTTGGTGGTGCATCCGCGGAGTCTCCACTTCTGTGGAGGCAGCCAAGGCGCGCAGCCGATTCAGCTCAGGCAGCAGGACGGACGCCAAGTCCGGACGGTCTCTCCGGCGGAGCTCGGCGCACTGGAGGGCTAACTTCGCCAGCGTCAGCGTTTCTTCCAGAGGCCAATCAGGAACGTTGGGGTCCAGCATCTCCTCGAAGTTCCCCTCCTCGATGGCGTTTTCAACATTATGAGCAAGTCCCATAGGCGGCCTTGCCGTGATCATCTGCAGGAGGATGATCCCGAGCGCATAGATGTCGGACTTGACGCTGACCATGCCTGTTTTCTGATACTCGGGATCAATGTAGCAGAAGGTTCCGGCTGCAGCAGTCATGTGGAGCTGCGTAGCGTTGGAATCCGCGACCGAAGGGGGGATGAGGCGCGCCAGGCCTACGTCTGCTATCTTGCCGACGAAGTTATGGTCGAGGAGGATGTTGCCAGGTTTGAGGTCGCGATGAACGAGAGGCTCGGGCTTCGTCTGGTGCAGGAAGAGGAGGCCACTGGCCACCTCTGCTGCAATCTTGAACCGGAGCTGCCATGAGAGCGGAGCGGTGCCCGACTGGCACAGAAGGCGATCCTCGAGGCTGCCGTTCGCCATGTACTCGTACACCAGACATCCGGATTCCGGGCAGGCACCCATCAGCAGTACCATATTTGGATGTCGGATGCAGCTCAGCACTTCCACCTGCATGAATTTGTTCGGGAGATCAGTACTCCTTTGACGTCATTTGATGACAACGGTAAAATTTGAACCATAACATAATTCAAATCTTTGAACATGACAAGAAGTTTTGATGTTTCACAATGCTCATTAGTGCAGTTCCAAAGTATACGTTGTCAAAAGGTAGAAAGTAGTATATTATCGCATGATCTCTTATCAGACCTCCTGCTTGAACTGTTTCATCCCTTGAGTCGCATCCGAACGAAGAATCTTGATCGCGACAAGAGTGTGGTCGATGGTGGATTTGTAAACTGGTCCATACCCTCCCTCTCCAATCTTTAGTTCGGCGGAGAAATTATTTGTTGCCTTGCAGATTTCTTCGTGTGTGTACCTTCTGTATCTAATTCCCAGATCATCAAACCTCAGTTCCTCCTTTAGCTCTTGTGGCAAATGCTCTTCGTTTCGCTTCCTACTCGCATCAAGCTCTTTCTTCCCTATGATCTCTGCTGCTTCAAATGGCATCTCGGGTCTGTGGTCTATTTCCTTTATGTTAGATTTTGTTTCTGCACCCCAACTCATTTGCTCCCTATCCATCTCATATTGCATCTACAAATGAAGAACGAGTTTACATTATGTGAATCATATATTAGAAAGATTAGAAAATGGAACTGTCAGAGAAGTGGCTACTAAAATCTTCTACTTCAGTAACCACACCTCATAGTTCTCTTCAAGTATATCTGTTTTCTGCTTCAGTTCAAGTTTCAAACGTTCCAACTCGGCATCTGTCTCATCCTGTAAAGAATTGTGATTCCTTAAGAACAGAAGCAATCATGGAAAGAATATATAAATAATCACGTATGCATACAACTGCAATTGAACTGTAACTTGGCCGCAAAAGACCAGGGGACAGTGAAAGAAACAGAAAGGGAATACACTTGATTCTACGGCGATATAGAGAACAACATTGTAAGAAACACAACTAATGAGCACACAAATACAAGAAAAATATAGTAAAAGAGAAGATAAATAGGACCTATCGTACCAGTGAATTCTGAGACCAAGAGGATGCAGAATGCTCATCTGGTAATGGCAATGAACGCTCATACGAACTGGTTCCGGAATAGTTAGACTCATAGGAACTACCATACATTTTTTGCGGAGCACTCCCTTTTTGTGCAGTTTGCTCATTACCCAAGTTAGACAGACGTGACCGTCGCAATCCAGAATCCGCGAATTCTCGTTTTAATGGATTCATTGATCTCTCATAGATCGACCTACTGGGGCTAGGACATGAAGCCACACTCTGATAAGAGAAATCATGATACCCTCCACTTTGCAAGAGTCTATCTCCGTTCCCTTCAGTTTCCTCAAAGCTGTCATTGGAGAATCCACTAGGTTCAGCTGGTCGGAATCTAGAAGCACGGGCCAATGGATACCTGATGAAAGATTTGAAATCAGCACAATTGGAACATAGACCACAACGAGCATCATCATAAACTTGCACATTAAAAAGTACAAATACATATATTGGATTAGGACATTTCATTGTAAAAGGAACGCCAAATGAGATTAAAGAGCATGGTAATTGGCCAGAAAAAATTAGACAATAAAAGCACTAACTCTACCATTCTGAGCAAGTACCACCAGGTTGTATTAATTGATGGCCTCAGGCAAGTAATGTTGCGTGAGGGTTTATGGCTTCGAGCCTAAACGTGCATGCTAAATACGGCCTAATATAACCATTTCTCCATGATAATAACAAGTTAAATTTACCTGCCGGGTGATGCTATATGATTCCTCGCAATATCAGGTTCACCTGAAAGTTTCACATGATGAAACAAACAGATTCCAACATGAAAATTTTGCTGTAGAATGTGAATTTGTAAACAAAACATAAAGTTAAAATAAATAGGTCAGTGTGACGGACTTTTGATAGATTGGAAATGGTTGGCATCAGCTTCAAGACCAAGAACAGGTTTTGGAACGTTATGCTTATTTGGACGAGTGGCAGGCTTAACTGAAGATATCTTTCCTTTGGATATGATGTAAACTGAGCAGAAATCCGGCGCCAGTTTCGACACCGAGGTTGCGACATCAGCTGATTTGAAGGTTCTGTTTAGAAAAACAAACATGTTAAGAATCTTCAGTGTACTGCATAAATTAACTTCTCTTGCAGGAACAGGAAGTCAAAGATATCAGAAACACCAGAGCAACCTCATCAGTGCGTTTCGTGAAGATGCTCCCAGGACTAGCTTGTCAACATTCTGGTGCATGATGAAATCAACAATGGTCTTGGATACATCCGAGTCATCCAATATAATCTCCTTGCATTGTAACTGTTTTCACAATACATGTTAAGCATGAAACTAGTTGTGATGCAACACATAGCAAGCAACAGTTTATTATAATTTCCGGAATTGCAAACAAAAAGAAAACGAATATCTACCCCTCTTCTACTGCAGAAGCACTGAAAAGGAAGAAGAAGCTCCTTCGTCTGCAAGTCTAATTGCTCAAGGAAAGCTGCAGCGACTTCATCCTGCACATCAGTAATTGAAATCTGCTGTCCAGCTGCACATATAACAATTATCAACAAAATCTATCATGAGTTGTTTACCAGGACAAGAAAAAATACGAAGGCATGCAGCAATTGAGAAAGATGCAAGATGTGTGCCTTCTAGAAATTGCAGCAAGTTTTGCATCTAAAATTAATGCTGTTTCTTGTGGATCAAACAGCTATGACTTATTGCTAAAACAAAGAAAGCACGAATAAATAATTTAAACAATCTTTTCTATCATTTATATCAGAGAATAATGGAGGAGCACAGAGGGGCTGGCTCACTTGGAGTCGGAATGCTGGTAATCTTCTTGCGGACGTGCACGAGGAAAAAGATCTGCCCCCTGGAAATGACGTGGTCCGCGGCCCATTTCAGCGCGTGCTGGCTGCTCTTACCGCCATTAATTGCGACCGCCACGACCTGCGGCACGCCGGAGGGATCGACCTTGCGCCCGGCAGTTCCCCCCGACCTCCCCTGCCCTAAGCCTCTCCACATCACACGCTGAGATTGACGCCTGAATTCTTCTCCGGCAGGGAGGAGGATGACCTTCTGCTGCTGCTGCCGCCGCTGCCTCCTCCGCTGCTCGTTCTGCTGGGGCGTCCGAGATGGACGTCGGAGGAGGAGGAGGAGGGGGGTGCAGAGGTTCGAACGAAGGCCATTAGGTGCATGGGGAAGGAGATAAAAGGCTCTGGTCGTCACTCGTTTGCCCAAATTAGGGAAGCAGTGGCGCTGTCGGGTCGTTGGCCGGTTGCTCTGCTCTTTCTTTGCTGTCTTGTTCCATCTCTCCCATGAGGGTGGCGGAGGTGGTCTAAACGAACGGCTTCCCGCGTAAAAAGATGGCGGAAACGAACTCCAACGGCTCATATTACTTGAAAGGACAACTTTGCTCTAATCATAATCCTGAAAAATGGCAATTACATGGGATTTTTTTCGATTGCTATAATGGCAATTACATGGGATTCTATCCTTTGAGATCTCGAAAGCGAAATCCCCTTCATTGGTTATAATATTTTTTATACAAATTTCATGACCAAAAAATACGCTCAATCTTTTAACGTAGTTTATTATATTACCTTTATTTATTAAGTATTCCTTAAATACCGCATGTGAGGATTTATTTTCTCGAATGCCATCTAACTTTTGAATGTATTTATGATAAAACGAAATACAACCTCACTTGTGTATTTTACTAGAGAAACAATTATGCTATCAAAAATAAAAAGTGTGACTCACACCCTAATTTGTGAATGAAGTGATCTCGAATTTAATTTATGTCTTTTATTTATTTTTTTATTTTTACTTTTCTTTTATTGCTTTAGATTATTGGTTCTTCTTTTTTCTTTTGTAATGAAAAGAGAGAATTTTTTTACAAGTCCGGCCCAAGACGACCAGGCCCAATCTAAAATCCCCTTTTATTTAAAAGAGTTACAGAGGCCGATATTTGGGCGGAACGGCGCAGGAGGAAACGTTAAACTTGTAGTCGTATGTAGTCTGTGCCATGTTCGTTTGGACATTTCGTCGAACGGATACGAGCATCGCCTGCGACAGCAGCGTCGCGGGAGCCGATGCAGTGGTCTTCTTGAAGTCTTAGACGTGCTCAAAGCTGAAGCGAGCCCTTCCGCTACCATGATGGGAAACCGCACGTTCGGGGGGCTGCGGCTGCCGGACTCTTGGCTCTTCTCGGCCGCGCAGCGACGCTGGATGACGAAGAGCCGAAGGATCCAGGACCGGAGCAAGAAGAAGCGCGTGCACGACCTCGAGATCGCCACGGAATGCTGGAAGGTCGTCTCCAAGGTGCTGGTCATCGTGGAAGCGCTCAAGAAGGAACCCGAACAGGTGGCGCCGCTGAAGCGGCTCGAGCAGTACAGGCACCAGATCAACCTGAGCAAGCCCCACAAGGTTTCCGACTTCATCCGCAAGTCCCCGAAGCTGTTCGAGATCTACAGGGACAAGAGGGGCGTCCTCTGGTGCGGCCTCACGCGCCAGGCGGAGGCCCTCGTCGAGGAGGAGGGGAGGCTTCTCGAGGAGAACTCGGAGAAGGCAGCCGAGCGCATCGCGAGGATGCTGATGATGTCCGTCGACAAGCGCCTTCCGATTGATAAGGTCGCGCATTTCAGGCGAGACATGGGTCTGCCGTACGATTTCAGGACACGGTGGGTTCACATGTTCCCGGAGCTCTTTAAGGTGGTCAGGTTCGAAGATGAGGAGTGCCTGAAGCTTGTTTCTTGGAATCCATCTTGGGCCGTCACAGAG
The DNA here is from genome assembly GCA_030549335.1 of Pontederia crassipes. Classification (NCBI taxonomy): domain Eukaryota; kingdom Viridiplantae; phylum Streptophyta; class Magnoliopsida; order Commelinales; family Pontederiaceae; genus Pontederia; species Pontederia crassipes. Next base: position 23,127,925 of record CM060185.1, on the reverse strand, counting down.
CTGGAGAAGAAGGCGATGGCTGCCGGAGAAATTGGAGAGCATCCGGTCGAGCCTGGAGTCCTTTGCCTCCCTTTTCCGATGAAGTTTCCCCCAAATTATGATAAGGTGTCCAGATTCGGCGATAGGATCGAGCATTTCCAGCGACGGCAATATCTGTCGCCATATGCTGATGCAAGAGGTCTAATGCCAGGGTCGCAGGAATTCGATAAGCGGGCAGTGGCTGTCATGCATGAGATACTCAGCTTCACTATTGAGAAGAGGCTTGTCACCGACCATCTGACGCATTTCCGCCGAGAATTCATCATGCCCCAGAAGCTGATGAGGCTGTTGTTGAAGCATTTTGGCATCTTTTATGTCTCGGAGAAGGGTAAGCGTCTCAGTGTCTTCCTGACTGAGGCCTACGACCGTTCGGAGCTGATAGATAAGTGTCCCTTGGTCCTCTGGAAGGAAAAGATCCTAAGGCTTACTGGCTATAGAGGAAGAAGAAAGAAAATTCACAGTTCTGCTGATGCTTCTGATACAGAGGATGATGATCTAGACTACTATAGTGGCAGTGATGAAGGGGGTGACATTATCCAAGTCGAGGACCTAGAGAGCATAGATGAGCTCCAGAGTGGCTCCTCTAGAGAAGATTCAGAAATGGATGTTGAAGAGCTATATGGTGCATATCATGATTGAGATGCAAACTGAGGTCACTAACTCACTATCATAAGCTAATACAGGGTTCTGCATTGGTGTTATACTATAATATTTAGAGGTCATTTGGTTTTATGTGCATTTATGATGTGTTTGCAATTGCATCAGATAATTTATACTACTAATGCATGAATGATGTGAGTGTATGGACTATTTCAGATGCATTAGTTGATTCTCCAAAATTTATTTTTACCACTTCATGATGAAATTCAATCTTATGTAGAGCTTTGAGTACCTAAAAAAACTGTCCACTGATCCCGCAAATACTTGTTATCCAGTCCTGTGTCATTCATCTACAACTTCATGCAATTTTGATATATCATATGGATTTAATGGATATCCTACCTAGTCAAATAGGTAGGATGTTCCTACCTATCGCAAACGTTGATAGATCTTAAAGGGACGGCATAGTTCATGCGTGGCTCAAGAGATTTTTAAAGACTAAAACAGGTGATTCAACCTTCCAAATTTGCAAGTGAACCGGACGGTTCCAATTCGATTTATTTCCTGTTTTCTTCTCCGCCACACATTATTTATGCCCTAGTAACCCAGCGTGATTGTGCTCATCCCCATCCTAACCTTTCTGTCGCCTGCCATAATGTGTGTCCAAGTACCCGACCTTGCAAGCTGCGGACATCACGAGCTGCTCAGATTCTCGCTTAAAATGGTACCTCAGACTAACCTATGTTGCAATGTTCTCACCTGAAAATGTTCTTTGGTTAGTTTTATCAATTCTATTGCTTTCTTAATCTTAATCTTAATCTTGGTGCAATATAAGTTCTTTCCGCTGGCAATACATGTGATGCCTGGTGTGGCATTTGTGGGGCATCCTCTATTATTTATTTCCCCATTTCTAGTATATCCCTGTTCTTTTTTTTTCCCCATCAACTTTCCAACTTGTTATGTTACCATTTCTACTTAGTCCTCTGGATTCAATATCATATATGGTTAACAAGTAATTAGTTTTACATTCAATCTTATTTTCAGGTCTGCTATTCGATCTTCCTTTCAAGTAGTTATATTTTTATTTTTTTTCTAAAATTTACTATAATATTTGAGATCTTTTTACCACTGAGGCACTTTATATTACTGTTTACATTATATCTTTTCTTGCACACTTAAGAAAAATGAAATTACGTTGCACCTTTTAATATCTCTTTGGATTTCCACAACTATTGGAGCAGGACGAGCTCAATCAGAAGCTGATCCTAGTAACAATTCTTTACCTGAAGAAGAAGATGTGAAAGCTAACAAGAAAGAAGAGTCGTGTAGCTACTCCAGCATTTTCTCAAAAAGAAGAAGAGCTGACTGAAATTTTCTTCTAGTATTTGCACATGGAATGTTGTCAAGTCGCTCAAAATACACTTTGTATATATTATTGGTTCATTGTCCAAGCAATGTACATGGGCAAGTCATACAATTGCTCTTTAAGGTGTTGTAAATGCGAGTTGCGACAATGTCTAATGTGGCTCGAATGGTTGTGGTTGCTTCAACATGTTTGAACACCGGGAAGAAAGGCCTAAAATTTGCAACTGTAATAATTTATTAAGATACCATATATATATATATATATATATTATATCTTTGGTAATAAAATTTGCGACTGTTTATTGATGCCACTTTCAGATGTGGGAGATCCATACGTCTACTTCGGCTATGATTTCTCTTAGCATCAATATTGCGCCTCTAGGCGTCAAGCAACACGACGTGAATCACACAACTGCAATCGTAACCACCTTCCCAATCTTGTTCAACACATGGTGTCTACCTGCCATGAGTAAGTTGTAACCAATCAGTTATACCAAAATTGTGAAAGGAAAAGAATGTTAACATCACCAAAAGGTGATTGGTAAGTGGTAAATGATTTGAACTCGCATAAGGGAGATCACGTAATTAAATCTCAAAAAGTGCATTTATTGTGTCGATTGGGCTCTTCTTAATATCAGAGTTCATACTGAAAAAATGTTATTGTCGGTAGCAGTTTCTAGTGGAGAAGCAGAAGGGGAAATTTTTCTGTCTTTTTTTTTTTTTGAGGAGATGAATCTGAAGTAATATTTGGCCATTTTGGTTTGTAGTTGTCCCGCAATCAGACCCGTAAAAATGATGTTTCAGCATTCGATCTTCTTGAGAGGGTGTGTACCGAGATGGTAGCAATTAACATGTTTAAAAGCAAATTAGGCTTTCTCAAGTAGTTTCTGAAGTCGACGAGAGTTAACGAGTGCAGAACACGGTATTCCACGTCCAGAAAGTTTTCCAGGAGTCAGCCCAGCTTCGCTGTTTGCTTTATCATATGTTGACAAAATGTAAATGCTATTAGGAGTAGGACTTGATGAGACTGCTGCGCGGTATACGATAGGGATGGCTTTCAATAAGATATACACACATGTATGTATGAATGCCATTTAGCAATCTCAAAGTGGATTGAAACGATGAACTTTTTGCGTGTACAATTGAGAAGGCCGGCTCATGGTGTAGAACAAGACTTGATCGAGGAACAGGGTACGCTGCTCGATTGTTTTCTCATGACTTTGGATCAGCTAAGCTTGCTTTAAACTTGGCCATTTGCTGGATCATGTACCAACGAACGTGTTTTATAAAACTTAATCAATGTTCTGATAGTGCTGCCATTGCCGATGACTTAAAACAATTTCATTCATGTTGGTATCATGTGGAAGTTTAAATATCTGACCTTACCAGAATTTCTCCGAGCACTCCTGTATCTTGGAAAAAATGTACAAGCTTATCTATGCTAAATTCAATTTGTATAACCCTACATAGTTACCTTTGGGCCTACTTGGCTATGTTTGGAGTCGAACTGCGACCATTTTAGATGCAGAAAAGCTTGATACAAAATGATAAAATTCCTTCTCCGAGAGGGCAAAGCTTAACTCATGCCTACATGTCATGAGTTATACATGAGCAGGAAAGAGATCTAAAAGGAAAAAGGAAAATAAGAAATATATTACAGAGACCTTTGCCATCAGACTAATTTGGTACTACCCATTGGAGACCTCATGCTAGTTTGACCAAACGTGTATGAGGCCTAGCTTGTTGCCTGTGTATATTTCATTCCTATCCTCGTCGTAGTATAGTGCTGTTACATCTTCAAGTGCTTCTCTTACAGTGCTTCGGACAGTGGAACGGCCTGTCTCACCTCTTCTCCGAGCATTGATCTGTAGTGTAGGATCGCTTGCACAAATCTTAGCAATGCACTTGCCAGTTAAAATGTTGCTCATATTGATAGATCCAACAGAGGTAACTGCAGAAAGGGAAGAGTTAATGGATCAGCATGCTACAAGTGTAATTCAATAGTCATGAATGAACAAGGTTTTAGAGTTACGGAACTAGTAACTGCACCAACCTTCCCCATCATCGTCACATCCTTCTGATTTACAGTAAGAAATTATCAGATCCTGGTCACTGGTGATATATATGTTATTGGTATTACAATCAGGATGCCACAGCAAATGGTCTTCAAATGAGGTGACCAGTTCTCCACGGAAGTTCCATACAGCAACTGTCCGGTTTCGGAATGTCAAGAAAAGATGATTCTCATATAGGAATATGAATGCTGATGGTGTCATAAATTCTGTTCTGCTGACCTCAGTCAACTCTGAATTTCTTACCTGATTCAAAGAAAACAAAACTATGAAACCCTTGTTTATAGACATAGGACAATGGAAGAGAACAAAGAAGCTTACATCAAGAATCTGGAGGTTCTCGTTTTCTTGCTTGACAAGAAGCTTTTCATTGAACTGCTCTATAAAATCAACTTTCTTATTACGATGTAATAAGTGATTAAATGATTTTAACACAGTTCCGTCCTCAATATCAAGTATTTTCAATGGGACACAACTTTCATTCCGATGGAATATTAAGAGCATTATCCCGGGACTGCAATGAAGAATCATTACAAATCAGAAATAAAAAAAGATGAATTGGTTTACAGTTCATAATTAGAAATTTCATATCATAAAGGAAAGAACAAAAATGCATGCCTAGAAATACAAGGGGATGAAATGGAAAACCTGATTTTGATCTCCTGTACATCCTTATCAGATATCGAATACAAAAAGGTGTAATTCTTCAGATCAAACACTTTGTAGACACTGCAAAATTATACAAAAGTGTTTATGATGTCATTAAATACAAAATATCTTCACCAAGGAAACTTACCCATCCTGGGCTGAGTAGGTTAGAACTTTGCCATTTACATCATCGAATTCAACAAAACCAGGCCATTTCAGAGATTCAGATTCGAAAAGTGGAAACCCAGCATTTAGTTGATCCCTTTTGATATACCTGCAAGTATTAACATTGAAAGCGTTAAAGGCAGAAGTGACCTAATTGAATAATTTTTTCTAGAATAGAAATCAAATTGAATAATTTTGAAAATTGTGCCTTAAAGATATGCAATTTTAAGCTCCAGTGTGAATGCTGCTTTGTTTGGAATTTCAATGAGGTATTATTTTCGGGATGACATAACGTTCGGCTTTGCTAAAACTGAGTGTGTTACTATTTTTTTCTGGAGAAGAGTGTGTGTGTTACTTGCAAAGTGGGCAGCAACATGATGGACATAGATGAAGCACATGATGTGCACAGTGCGCTCATTGATTCATCATTTATTTCAGAGCTTTGTTGAGTCAAACCCTTATTTAAAAAACTCTATATAAGAATTCTCTTCGTATAAATAAATTAGACTTCCATTATTTTCTTCACAATGGAACTTTGTGTCCTTTTATTATATGAGTTCATGATGTTTTTGATGAATTCTAACTCTGGTAAATTTTAGAGGGACTGTCGATTGTATGTTTTTTTTAGCCGACCCCACCTAGTGGGATAATGCTTTGTTGTTGTTGTTGTTGTTGTTGAAAGAGGACGACTAGTTCCCTCTCAAAAAAAAAAGCAAGGAGGTAGTCGTCCAGAAGTTTCTCTCACCTCATGACCTGTTCTATTGTACTGTCGATTGTATGTTTGTTGTTTCTCTCACCTCATCACCTGCCTATGCGCACCTTATGCAAAATCATTGCATCAGCACATACATTGGGATGTGTGCACAGTCCACATCAATAGGGCATAGGATGTTCTTTACCATGCTGCCACTGCGATCAGCATATCTAATAACCTAAAAGTGCTTACAACATTCAAACATTGTTCTGATAATTGAAAATTTAAATGCTTACATCTCCCCGACATTCTTCCTAAACCATAGCCATCAAGTTTCATCCCAATTACTTGGCATTCATGAGGACTACCTTTTTTTATTAACAAAGTTTATCAGATAGGTCTAAGCACGGTCCGGGTCGACCCGGACCGCACAGCACCGGAAAACCGGGTAAATAACGCAGACTGGAATGGATCCGGTCCAGGACCGGGTCTGATTAGCGGAAAACCCGTCGGGTTCCGAGTCAGGACCGGGTTTGCAGTGTAGATACCCGTCCCAGACCCGGCCCGGGTTATTAATATATAAATCCGAGTCGACCGCGTCCGCGATCCATTAACCCTTCTCTCTCCCATCTCTCTCTCTCGAGTCTCACCATCTCCCTTCTCTCTCCCATCTCCCTCTCACCCTCTCCCACGACGGCGGCGGCGGCGGCGGCGGCTCTCACGGCTCCAACGTTCCCGACTCCGGCCGCCCTCCCCCTCTCCCTCTCTACTCCGGCCTCCAAGCACCGAATTGGCTGCCAGAGCTGGATCGTAGCTTCCAGTGGCTGCCAAGCGCCGCATCAGCCACCAGGCGGGCAGATCCAACTGCCCGGATCGGCGGCATCGGATCGGAAGGTCTCGGACTCGACATTGATCGGAAGGCCCTCATGTCGGCGCACTGTGGATGCAAATTCCCGGCCGCAAACCCGGTCATATTCCCGGATTGTCGGGTCTGACCCGGTCCCGGACTTGGGCGGATCCGATACCGGGTCAAAAAAATTTTGACCTTTATCAGAAGATTAAATAAGCAACTAAGACATATGAGATTGGGTACGCAAAAATTATGTCCAAGAATTATATTGATTATTATGGTGTGGAACTTCTAGCATCACCAAGCAAATTATATTGACTCGCTATCAAGGCATCAACTATTTTTTTTCAAAATAAAGGAGACAAGGGCCGCTGAAGGGGGGGAACACAAAAGGCGTTTTCTTGTCTCCCCTTCGCCGGGATCTTGACAGAAACTTTTTTCAGAATATTTTTTTGTTCCTTACAATTATTCTAACACTAATTTACATAAACTGTCTCACAACACGAAATTTTACCAGTATATCCAAGTTTCTATCTAGTTAAGTATTAAATTTCTGGTTGACAATTTTGATTGTCCGCAGCTAATTTATGAACACACATTCCAATAAATTTGACTCACAACTAAGCAGTTAATTTTGATAACTACAAGGAAAGAAAATGCATTTGTCCAATAACAGTCAAATTGAATAAATTGAAACACTTACTCTACCGGGGTTGTCCTACACTTCAAAGAACTGAAGTGATCTGATGCATAAACTGAGACAGTAATGAGTGAATCATTATTCTTGTTGTAGAATAGACTTCTTATCACCTCATCGGGACTTATGTTCAAGTAGCATACCCGTTTGTTTGTCGCTGTTGAGAAGAGCAGAAGTTTCTTTTGAAAAACAAAATAGAAACTACAGTTCAATAGAAGATGTTTATTAAAGGAGTTTCTGACAAAAGTAGGTACAAAGAAACTTACTTCGATTAAAAGCAGCGCAGAGACCAGAGTGTGCAAGAGCAAATATAACATCCTTAGCAGCGACAATCTCAATGATTTTTGACCTTCTCTTAAGAAATTGTAATTTGACAAACCAAAGAACATTGTGGTCGTATGTGTCAAATTCCTCCTGCATTGACAAGATAATGTTTCATGTAAGTCATCAATGGAAGATGAAAAGGGAGATATATGTAATCATTGCCTAGAACTTTAAATGAAACTGAAAAGTCAGAACTAATAGTGAATTGGTCAAAGGATTGCACTTTGTCACACATCACAACTAACAAGTCATCCTATCAAAAGTAATAACAATGATCCTAGTGCAAAACATAGTCAAAACTTTAAGGCCGCCAAATCTTACAGACGTAATGTTTACAATCTTGATCAAGAAACATAAATAATGCAATACAGTATTAATCTTCATGTTGTGCTCAGAGAGAATCTGAACAATAGTGTTGATTTCCTAGTCAATGAAGCTCTGCAGATAACCATACCTTTGGAGAAGGGATCCAGCACATTTCGAGAGAAATCAGGTTAGGAAAAAGTATTGATTTCACTAATTTCTGCAATTAGCTTCTTAAGTTTGTGTCCTTAGCAATAGGCGATTAAATATAATTCCACAAAAAAAACACCATGAGCAATCATCAGAAGCAAACATCTCGTTCTCCCTCCCTGACCTTTGTAGATCTGTAAAGATGCACTAATAATCAGCAACTTGACGTTTGCAATGCAAACAGTTAGCCAAATGAAAACCGGATTGTCGCGTCCATCAAAATTCCCAAGAATCGACGCTTCCAATTCATAATTCGGGTTCCATCGCCAAAATCGGGACTCGACCATGAGCAATATGTTGAATTTTTTAATTACAATTTCAAAAACCCTAGCTTCGAGATGGATAACAAATTTGAACACAACCAAGATCCAATTTTCAAATCATGATGGCGGCTTCAAACCCTAGGTACCAAAAAAGGAAGCGAGAGCCGACCAGAGGGCGCTGGTGACTGCGAGATTACCTGGAGCTGGATGTTCCGGAACTTCTCGGCGGCGTTCGAAGCGGCGCCCCGGGCCATGCGTGGGAGCCCCCCGATCTCGCGCCGCTGGAGCTTCCGCACGGAGTTGACGCAGTCTCGGCGCTCCCGGAGCTTCGAGGCTTCGTCTCTGCTGGAAGGCGTCCCGTCGTCCCGTCCGCGCTTCCTCGCCGTGACCCGGAGGCGCACTCGGAGGTTTGCCTTCTTGTGGGTCTCCATGAGCTCCCCTCCTTCCCCCACTCTGGCCTTCCTCTCTCCACCCTCGGAAACAATGTGAGCAGACGGCTACTAAGAGATACAGAGAAGAGGACAGGGATTTGTCAAGGTTAGGTTTCCAGTGATCTCCATGGATGGATCATAGGGAAGAGGAAGAAGAGGAGGGAGGCCCGAGGTTTTCTTTTGGTGGTCTGGTTTCTTATTTTTCTTTTCTTATTTCAAAAAATAAATATATATATATAATATTCACCTCTCGTTTTTGGGTCGGAAAAAATTGTTTAACTCTGCAAATTTTATTTGAGTTAATTTTTTAAACCTGATTTTTTGCAGTATCTTATTAAACTATATCATAATTTTCGTTTTAACCCATCCATCTTATTCTATTAAATTTTTTATTAGTTTTATTTTTTAATTTATTAAATAACTAAACTATCTCTCTTTTTCATTTTTTATTTTAAAAGTTTAAAAGGTGCTTTGCGAGGGGCTTCTCATCCAACCATAGAGAGGGTGCAACATGGGTGTCTCGACGACTCTTCTAGATATGTTTTCTGGACCGTCGAATTTATCTTTACTTGTATTTTTTTCTTTTTTTTTAGTCAACTTTTGTAAGTTAGGCTTAGACAAATAATGTGATAATAATCTTATAATATGCACTTAAAAAAGTGTGCTCATATTTTATCTTTCACATCATATGTCACAAATTTATCATCGAAAATAATGGTATATTACGGGAGACCCGTTATTCCTTTTCTGAATTCATTTGTAATCATTCTATTTAGTCAACAAAAATTTCAAAACTTCTCAAAATTTACCGTCGAGTCTCAAGTGTGGTGTGGCAATTAGCGTCCCAAAAATTTAGTGTTCCATTTAGGCACCCGTTTGTTCACAAACACCTCCGTTGAAGTGTCCACTCGGGACCAAGCGTCCCAAAATCGTGGCATTTAACAAGTGAAAAAATAAAATTTCTGTAATGCGCATAAAAAAATTTTGCCTACACGGTGAGCACGTCTAGATGTCATACGGATCCATCAAGCGAAAGATGACTCCGTGACAAGTTGGTATTAGAGCAACTTTTCTGAGATCGCTTAGTTGGGCGTTTGAGGATCAAGAGAAGATAACGTCGAACTTAGAGATGATTCAAGATCCGAAAAAGGGCTGCCAAAAGTGAGGGCAGGCCCGATCGAAGGACCTCATGACTGCCTTCGAGTAATGTCTCGGATAGTTCCAATTGGACATTGACGAGATGCAAAACGAACTCGCAATGTACGAGCGGGAGTTGGATAAGTCAATGGACATCACATGGTGCGGGACGAAGTCACATCGTTGTATGCACGGCTCGAGTTCATGGAGGCGACAATCATGAACATGCGGTAGTTCTTAGATCACGAACTCTCAAACATGAGGCATGATATGGAGCAAGAACTCAAAACTCTCGGGAAAAGAGCTCAAACGACGTTATGGAGATGTTCGCCTGAAGCAAGAATCAATGTGCCAAAATTGAGATCATACAAGGGCAAGAGATCGACAAAGAAGGTCAATAACTTTCTATAGAACATTCAAGGATGGTGAAGACCGCATCCTTCTACTTGCGAGTGTGGCGAGCTTATGGTGGCGATATCATTGTGTCGATGTGGAACGTGACAAGGTCATTTCCATTGAGAAGTTGGATGACTTCAGAAGTTAGCTCATCAACTATTTTATCCTATCAAGTTGGGACTGTAGGCCAAAATTGCATTGTTCAACATTAGTTAAAAGGGCATGTTAAAGGACTACGTGAGAGAGTTCACCGACAAAAACACATTGTTGGCAGTTTTCGTCAAGGATTTGAAGTCTTGAACTAGCTAGGACGAATTTGGAACGATGAAATTGTCTCGACTGCTCGCTAATCGTCGCTGCTGAATCATTCGTGGAGTATGTCAAAACGAGCGTCATACCACCAAACCCTCAAGCAAGGACAATGATGAGGGAGAGAAGTTCAAATCGCAAAAAGGAAGGCCAAACTATCAATACAAGGACAAGGACTATCAAGATAGGAGACCGGATAGTGGCAAGTTCAAGAGAGATGGGAAGTTATCAAACTTTTACTACATTTGCAAGGGTCCACGTTAGACAAATGATTGTCCGCCAAAAGGCGATGGTCAATGATATGAATTGCCCCGATGAAAAGAAGAACTGCATCGGCAAGTGGTCTTCGACATACTAGTGGCACCCGTGGATAATTACGAAATGGTGGCGGGTATCTCTTTTCTGCAACATTTTGTTGCATATGTCATCCTACTCACCAATTTGATGGTCATCTTCAATCCCAAGGGACCTTACAATGTTTCGTGATAATAGCGAAGATCTAAAGCAAAAGACCCTCTTTGCCATGCAACTAACAAAGAAAATTGCGAAAATAGGAGTTCACCTTCCTGGTGACCGTCGTCTCGGAAGATTCGTGACTCTTCAATTCAACACCTCCCAAAGTTCTTGACAATCTTGATAACTTTGCAAACATCATGCCCCCCGGAGCTCCCAAAGCGGTTGCATTCGAAGCGTGAAGTGCACCATGTCATCGACTTAGTTCCAAGATCAAATCCCCATATGGAATCCCTTATCAGCCCCTACGAAACTTGTAAAACTTCGTAAGCAACTATCCGAACTATTAGATGTAAGATATGTTCGTCCATCGAAGTCTCCATATGGCGTCAGGTTCTCTTTCAAAGAAAGCATGATGGATCTCTCTGAATGTTTATCGACTATCAGATGCTTAATAAGTTTACAATGAAGAACAAGTACTTCATTCCTCCTTGTGGCGGACTTTTTCGACCAACTTAGCAATATAAAATGATTCATCAAGTTGAACCTTCGTTCAGACTATTGGCAAATCCGAATTGTTGAAAAAAGATCTGCAAGACGGTATGTGTCACAAGATACGACTTCCTCATGATGTCTTTCGATCTCACCAACTCCTCTACAACCTTCTATATTTTGATGAATAAGATATTGCAACCCTTCCTTGACATGTTCGTAGTTGCCTACCTCGATGACATCATGGTCTATAGTTACACTTTGGAAGAGCACATTCGGCAAATGTTTGAGGTGTTTTGACAAAATTAGCTCTACGTCAAGCAACAAAAGTGTGCCTTCATACAATTGGAAGTGCACTTCTTGGGACAAATCGTCGAAAGTGGCAAGCTGAAGATGAATAGCGTGAAGTTTCGAATCATCATGGAGTGGGAGCCGCCCGAGCGGATTCCTGATCTGCATTCGTTCCTTGACCTGATGAACTACTATAAGCGGGTTGTCAAGCGGTATTCACATGTGACGAACCTTCTTCAGAAGAATGTGAAGTGGGAGTGAATGTCTACATGCCAGGAAGCGTTCAACTGTCAAAAGGGCAATGGAGGAATTGACTCATCCTACAGATCACATCAAACCTTACGAAATATAGACAAATGCTTATGACTACACTATCGGATGAGTTTTTATGCAAGACAGGCATCCTATAGCGTTCGAGAATTGCAAACTCAACGACACATAGCGACGCTACGTCATTCAGGAGAAAGAGATGATGGTGGTGATCCATCTGCCTTAGGACATGACGACACTACCTTCTTGAGTCGTGGTTCCATATCAAGACAGACAATGTCGCAACCAATTACTTTGAAACGCAAAAGAAACTCTGGCGAAAGCAGGCAAGTGACAAGATTTTATGGCGAAGTTCGACTATATCTTGAAATACAAGCTTGGGAAGACGAATGTCATTGCCGACGTCCTCAGTCGACATGCAAAATTGATGGTCATGAGCTCCTCTCAAGCCAACCTAAACGTGAGGATCAAGAAGGGATCAGAGTCGAATCCCGTGATGAAAAACTTGTTGGAACATTCAAAAGAGGGCAAGTGCCAATTTGGGATGGAAGATGGGCTTAGTGGAATTACTTTTCATTGTTCAACAACTTGCGATGCACCATTATGCAAGAGTGTCATGATTCCAAATGGACGGGACATCCGAACATCCGATACGTTTGACACTCATCGAAGACAACTACTTCTGATCAAGGATGAGGTATGATGTTGAAGCTTTTGTGAAGATATGACTTATTTGCCAACAAGACAAAGGCATTAATCAAGCGCCCAACGAACTTTTAGAACCTTTTCCTATTTTAGAGTGACTATGTAAAAATGTTTCCATGAACTTCATCACATGCCTGCCAAGTTTGAAGGGAAAAATACTATCATGGTGGTCGCTGATCGATTCTTTAAGTATGTCATCTTCGTCGTCGGCGAGTTGCCCTGACACTAAAGCTGCAGAGTGTTCATGAAGCATGTGGCGAAGTATTGGAGCATTTCCCAAAGTATAGTTAGCGATCGAGATGGACAATTTATTTGCAACTTTTGGAAGGAATCATTCAACATGATGGGCTACAACCTGCATTTCTCCACCGCACTTCACCTCCAAATCGACAGCCAAATTGAAAAGGTGAATTGTATCGTAGACATCTGCTTGTGATACTATGTAAGTGCCAATCAGAAGAACTGAGCGAATCTACTTGACATCGCACAATTCTCTTACAACTTACAATGGAGCAAGTCGACTAGTTAGAATCCCTTCGAGATAGTGGTGGGCAGCAATCCCTCACTCCACACGCCATTGCCACTTCCCTACCTCTCATCGCATGTCAAAGGAATGCCATGAGCAAAATGGTATGGTTCGAGCATATGTTTATACAAGGCATCGAAGCATATTAAAAAATGAATCGATATTACGCGACGGGACGTCAACTTTGATGCTGAAGATTTGGTCTCTTGGTCCAACATCTTTGACTAAGCAAGAAGAATCTGCACAAAAGCCTCGTTAAGTGTTATGATGGCTCGTTCAAGATCCTAAACAAAGTAGGCAAAATGGCATACAAGCTTAAGGTCCCGTCATATATGCAACAACCTTACATCAAAGATTGATTCCGAGTGTGGGGTTTCAGACCGCGCTCCACTAGCCATCCGTCAATAGTTTATTGACCAAGTTGAAGAAGCACTCACCGTTCATATGAAAAATAGGAAGGAGTACCTTATTCGATGGAGCGAAAAATCGGACGGCATAAGTTGAGAGACTATCGAAGTCTTGTGGCAATTCAAGTAGAAGATTGAAGATTTCGAAGCTGCAGCGCGGGGGACGTCGTCGACTTGAGTAGGAGAGAATGTCTCGGGTAGGGGTGTTCACGGGTCAGGTTGGACCCGACCCATGAACAAACCCGACCTGACCCGACCAAATTTAATCGGGTCAAGAGGACTGAGGGGGTCGAATCCGACTCGGGTCACCCAATTTTCCTTTTTTTAAATTTTTTTTACTATTTTTATATTTTTATTTAATATAAAAATATTATTTAATATTATTTTAAAAGCATAAAATAACTTTTCTAACTATCTAATATTATTTTGATACTTAAAATATTTTATTTCAATTTTTTATAATTTTTAAATCAAATATAAGCTTAAGTTTGAATTAAAAAAGGAAAAAATTAAAAAAAATAAATAAAAAACTCGGGTTGATCGGGTCGGGTAGGGTCGACTCGGGTTGAAAAAATCCAATCCGTACCCGAGACTAGGGGTGTTCACCGGGTCGGGTCGACCCGTGAACCCGATGACCCGACCCGACCCGACCACCGATCCGACCCAACCCAAATCAATTCGGGTCGGATCGGGTCATCGGGTTCACGGGTCGACCCGACCTGGTGAACACCCCTAGTCTTGGGAGCTCTCCACAACTAACATCGGGACTGCCGAGTTATTTTTATTTGTAATTGTTCTTGTTTTGGCCTACTTTTGTAAGTAAGGTTTACATGGACAATGTGATAGCAATTTTGTCATATGCACTCCAAAAAAAGTGCACCCTTAACTTATCTTCCGCATCACATGTCACAAATATACCATCCGAAACAGTTGTATATTAGGGGAGACCCGTTAGTCCTCCCTAAAGTCCTTTATAATCATTTTATAGTAAGCTTCACTAAGCATATGTGCATGTAGTAAACTGAAATTAAATAAGCGAATTCTAAATGTATACCTGAGTTCCAATTACAATCTCCTTTTATAAACATTGTCAACTTTATCCTTTCATTTTCAATAGAGAAGTTATATTAACCAAACTCATCACACATAAATGATAAGTGTAGGCGGGTTACCCTTGTTCCTGCATTAGTGCTTCTCTTAGGCTTCGTAAAAGATATGATGTTATGACTTGTCTCTCAGCAAATTTCACAGTTGAGATTCTTAAGTGATATGTTGACTTTTATTGTCGTCCTGGTTTTTTTTTCAAGACAATAGGTGGTTGCATTGATTCCTGTTCAACATATTTTTATTGTGTTTCATTTGGAATAGGATTTATATTCCCGGAATATGCCATTTTGTACTTTTTCAATGAATAACATGGATGTACAAAATCTTCACACAATCTCCCATAAAAAATAATTGTTGCATAAGCATATTCACATGGAATTCCTATTATATCACATACCCTACAAGTGCAACTCTCTCTTTCTAGATGCACAATAAAATTTCTTCTACCATTGATTACTTCAAATTTTCCTTCACCTGTGACGGATATTTTATGGTGCATTCCTGCCATCTTGTCCTTTTCAAGCCTCTTCAATATGTTTGAACATATTTGAGTACACAGAGATTTGACACATATTCCTTTTTCTCATTGTGTCTTACTATTAGTTGTCATCTTATTGTTTCCAACATTGTGAGAGTAGGTTTTTCACGTGCTTCCTTCATGTATTGGTTAAATGATTCAAAAATATTGCTGGATAACATATCACATTCTGGCCCATTAGAAAAATGTGATCTACACCAATTTTCAGCTCGCTCTTTAATGAGGTAATCATAAGTTTCAGAATTCAAAGTCTTTATTTTGTTCATTGCATATTTCCTCTCCTCTTTAGTGTATGCACCAACTGCTCGTCACAACCAGAACTCCATCTTCTTACCCTTAAATTTTGCCTTAAAATTAGAGCCCAAATGCTTCACACAAACGTTATGTTCTATTGCAGGCATCAATTTTGCAAATGTTGTAGCAGTCCCTATAAAAGAAACATTTAGAACATTAGTACACATTCTATATTCAGATATTAAAAGCATTTGTACATAATAATTCTTGTAAGATGAGTAATGTACCTTTTGCCTAACAGATATGAAAATCCATCCCATTTGCTCAAGAGTTCATATTGCATCAATAAGATTCTGAAGAAACCATGACCAAGATTCCTTATACTCAGCTTTTAGGACTGCTATAGCTATATGGTACATTTGATTATTTTCATCTCTTGAAAGAACACTTATCAAGTGTCCACGAAGTGATCATTTTAAATGACAAGCATCCGAACCAATAATTGGTCGACATTCACTTACAAAATCCTTAATTTGAGCAGCAAACCTAATAAATACTCATTAAAAATGTGAATCATGTTTTGGAGTATTTCTGTATACACCCACCCTCGACATATTTCCTGAATTATGCTTTAGAACTTGTGCACAATAGTCTCTTACTTTTTGAAATTATTTTTTTATGATCTTTCTCAACCAATTGTACTTTCTTAGCCTTTGCTTGATACATTTACCAGTTTGACATAAGTAAGTTTTCCTCTGTTTTTATTAATTTTCTTATAGCATTTACTTTCCACGAAGAATCATCTACCAACCTGTCAAGAAAATGTTTAGCAATCCATATAGAGTTGATAGATTTGATATTGTACTTCCATTAATATAGTATGTATTACTGAATGCTCTTGATGTGAAATATTGTGGTTCCATACAAGTTAGATGCATGAATCCTATAAGGGCATCCAAATTCAGCATAAACACTTGTAACTGTTGACTTTTCATTTTTTTAGTACATCTCATAACCCAATTTTCTATTATTTACCTTCAATGCTTCTTTGAACACTGTCACAATATCATTCCCAACTTTAATATAGAATTTTGAATATCACTTGTTTCATTAAAAATGGGGAATGACATACCATTTACTTCCAATTATTCTCCATAAAATTCACTATCATCATTATTACCAACATTAGCTTCTTCCATGTTTTCCTCGACATCTGATGCATTATTTGTACCACATTTCTCGATCATAACAGATTCAGAGTCTGAGCTATCAGAGGTACTAACATCTATATAAGGATTCTGAGCATCTTCCCTAACATCTACATTAGGATTTGAGTTTTCATTGGGTTCAACTACAATATTTTTATTTGTTGAAGCATTCTAAAAAAATGTGAAGGATGTGTCACTTTGTAATGGGACAACATTAACATCAGCCTCAACGAATTTTATTGACATCACCCTTGGCATAAGTTGCAAACATATTTAGTACATCATTCTTAGTTTTAATTTCATACAAAGATGTTCCATTTGGTGCAGTGTGATAAATGGAAAGATTAGATGTCAAGAATTTTTAACATGTCAAAAAGTAACATTATATCTGGATTTACATTTTCAAACAAAGCAACTTGTCCACCTTGGTATGAACTTCTCAGACCATGAATGAAATGGACATTATAGCAGAACTCCAATGTATAATACTTCATGCTTTTGTTTCTACAACTGCATTAAAACATGAGATGGATATGGGCTAGTAGGGGATGACATCACAAAACAACATGTTCTAATTCATTTAACAAATACTATATAAGGCGCTATATGTCGAGTGAAGTGGGTGACCATAGCACAAACCGACATGTACTAATTCATTTAACAATAAACATTTATGTACATAGGATAAAGTAGGGGACCATAGCACAAAACGACATGCAAATCATCAAGTAGGGAACATAGCACATTCTCGGTGAAGTTGCTAACACATGTACGAAAGAGAAATTTAAGATCAATCACAACACGAGAGGATGACCAAATAACCTTATCAGCGCACGCACTGTGAAAGCTTGGTCACTAGTCGGAGAAGAATGGCAGCGATGAACGTCAACGGATGGACAAGATCATTAGAGGAGAATGCTACTGGAGCTAATCGGAGGACAATGCCGGAGGAGATTGTTGGAGGAGAATGCCAAAGGAGAACATTTAGAGATTAACCATGTTCGACACACAAAAGGAAGCACTGGGGATGAGCGCATCTAGGTCAACAAACAAAAGGGGAGGTCACTTTATCTGAACCGCGCGAAGGTAGTTTGATCATTTCATAAATAAATAAATAAAAATTAATGGAAAACTTAAGAGATTGACAGATGGACTTAAGTGAAAAAAGTGGCATAGCTTAGGTGATGTCGGAATATTAAAAAATTATTGATACACGCAGAAAAAGTTCATAATTCAGGAAAGATTAGAAGAAAAAACCCTAAAAAGTTATTAAGATGTGAAAAAACCGAATGTCCCTCGTACCGCCTTGATGGAATATAAGACAAAATTATACGATATTTTCATTTGCTATAATTTTATCGAATACGGTAAAAATAAAAAAGGGATATCTAAACATCAAATGCAAAATTTTCATAAACCTTCTACCTACACAATGAATTTTTCTAAGAGGAAATTTGTTTAACTGTATGACAGAGACTTATCAAATAATTAAACTTTCAATTAACATTTAATAAAAGAATTTAACACCACATGTTTTAGAGAGATACTGAGAATGGTTAATCCACTGATAAATAATTAAAATTTATTATTTAAATATATTACTTATCTAAATTGTTGATAATGGGTATTTTGCAAGTAAATTAAATCCTATTTAAAAACAAAATGTCGGTACATACACCTTTCATAACATTAAATACGCATGATGTAATATTATGATATACAATATAGTGCAACTGCAACATTATATCTTTTGTGGATTTCTACATTTATTCTATGCAATACATAATTAGTTATGGACAAAATCTTTAAACATTGTGCTTTTCTTCTATTAACAATTAATTAAGTAGTACAATTCAATATCCAAGAAAAAGCTCAATTTTCAAATATGGAAATACATAAAGCTCAATTTTTAAATTTGAAAATACATTTAGGGGGGTGTTTGATGAAGGAACTAAAATAGAACATGCACGATATAAAGAAGCTGTTACAATAGTATATTTTATTTTTACTATTATGAAGAATATTTTATTTCAACTTTTTTAATTTTCAAGATAACCGACATGATTAATTCATGTTTTTTTTTGTTATTCTTAATCTTGTCCTGTTTGGATGAAATATTAAGAACAACCCATTTGTTTCAAATATATTCTGATACCAAACACATTCCTAGTAACTAATGTGTGAATATATGTATAACTACTGTAATGATAATGAGGGTATGGCATTCAAATGATGACTGTTGCACAGTATATTTTTTAACCATAATCATTTATAATTACGATTAAAATGATTATTTTATCCTAATGTTTAATTATGTTTATCATACTTTTTGTCCGTAAGTAAAGCTCAAAGTAAGCAACGACAAATACAATAATTGGTTTATTTGAAATAATTTTTAAAAAACAACCTTTTCTTTCAAACAAAAGAAAAAAAAGACAGGAAAACACACCGGATTCGGATTAATCTGACAAAATTAACACAGGAAAAAGAGAAAAAAAATGAAAAATATAAAAAAAATGCGAACACAGTTGGGGGCATTTTCGACCTCTCAGCTGCCCCCACCAATCCACCATTTTCACCAGCCAGCAGCTAAAAAAAAAGAGCTCTCTTTTTTCTTTTTTTTTGTTTGTTTGTGTACGCGCTGTCTGAAATAAATAAAACAAAAGCGTTCCCAACTCTTTTCGTCTTCTTCCTCCTCCTCCTCTTCGATCTTCACACACTGCTTCCCGTTTCTTCTCTCATCTCCATCGACGCAAAGGTGGGGAGAAGAAAAACAAAAAAGGGAAAAGATGAGCCTTAGAGGCATAAAAATGGTGCCTTGGAGCGGGGAGAAGTAAAGTGTACGCCAGTCCCTCCAACGACTTCGATTGGACTACTACTTCTTCCCGTTGGCCCTCTATAACTCCCTCGGAGGAGGCTCTCAGAGAGAGAGAAAGAGACGAATGCTGGGCCGGAGACATCGGAGTTCGAGCTCGGAGATCGAGTCCCGGGGCGTCGGGAAAAGGAGAGTTCTTGGCGCGATCATAGGGCCGTGTCTGGGTGCCGATCGAGCAAATCTGATGTATTCTCTTGCTCGATCGATGGAATTCTTGGTTTCTTTAGCTTGATTGCAGCTGGCATTGCGGCTACTTCCGGGGGGTTATAGATGACTTATTTTGAGCTGCTGTCGGTGGAGTAGGAAAGTTGGGATTTTTTGTGTTTTCTGGAGTGGGAGTGGATCCGGTGCTTGGTTTGATCAGGCAGATCTGGGTCAAGATTCCAACTTTTCATCTAGTTTTCTCTTAGTTGTATGGGAGCTTTGAGTTTATGTTTAAAACTAGAATGCGCGATAGATTTTAGTTGAATGCTTGCAGAGTTTGAGCTTTGGAGATTTGAATTTTCAAGTCCGGAGACTTCCTTTGGAGTTTTGTTAGATGATAAGGAAGTAGAGATTTTGGGAAGATGGACTCCAGTTGTACTCTTGACTGTGCCACGTTTCAGCTCTCGCCCAGACGATCACGGTGATGATGCTTTCTTTTTTTTGAGTATCCGTTGGGGTTTTTAGTCAAAGTGTATCCACATACGGAAGCTTATTTCTTCTTGCAGATGTGAATTGTTTGTCTCCGGGAATGGGAAGACTGAGAAGCTTGCATCAGGGTTGTTGAAGCCATTCCTTACTCATCTGAAGGTAGCTGAAGAGCAGGCTGCGAAGGCAGTGAAGTCAATAAAGCTTGAGGTTGAGAAACGGAGGAATGGCACTCCGTGGTTCAATAAAGGAACTCTTGAAAGGTAAGATTGAAACAAACTTAACTCAACTGTTTTGACCGCTAGCTTTTTTTTTTACAGATATTTGTTTCATAATTTGCAGGTTCGTTCGATTTGTCAGTACACCTGAGGTGCTGGAACTGGTTAATACTTTTGAGGCAGAGATGTCACAGCTGGAGGGTGCGAGGAGAATGTATTCACAAGTAATGAATTTCTTCGTATGTAGTTTTGGGAAATTTGCTCGACCTTCCATTCCTTACCAATGCACAATCTTTTTTATCCAGGGTCCAGGAGATCCGCTTTCAAGTACAATGGGTGTGTTTCCTGTTGCTGCTGCTTGTTGCAAAATAAGTCCTTCATTTTCCCAATAGAAATATATAAATATTATATACATATATATATCATTTGTTTATGTCATATCATAATGCAGAATTTAAATAATCCTCTGACTTTTTTAGATTATAACCATATCTGGAAATGCACTGCAGAATTCTATTCACTACCTGGTTCACATGTTTTCTTTTGTAAACAGGTGAAAATGAATCAGCTACCTCAACAGCTGCAGATATAACAAAGTATGCTTTCTTTCTATTCCATCTGTTACAGGTTGAGTGGAAATTTTCAATTGAATGTATGGGTATTGATTTCATTGTTTCATACTCTTGTCAACTATCTGGATTTATAGAGGAAAAAAATGTATTATTGAAAGTTCTGTCCAGCTAGGACACTATATTTGAATCTGACAGAAACCAGCTGGATTTCAATTTTTCTATAATTTGTCCACCAGAATGGGCTTTGATATTTTTTGTAGTACTGTGACCAAAAAATATTCTGACATATATGATGAAATTTCTTTTTACCATCTCTCACTGAAAAATGGAATTTTTTGTTTATCATGATATTCCTTCCAGGAAGGAGCTCCTGAAGGCCATTGATTTACGACTTGCTGCTGTTAATCAAGACCTAAATACAGCTTGGGGTCGAGCATCATCGGCAGGATTCACCCTAGATAATGTTTCTGAGCTTCTTCTATTTGCAGACTACTTTGGCGCTAATCGTCTAAGGTAACGAAATTTTACTCAGTCCGAATGTAAATGGTTCAGTTAAAAGAAACAAGGGTAGAAAATAATATATTATGCATTTCATATATGTTTTACTAACTTATATAGAACAGTACATTTTTCACCATCGTTTGAGGTTTGGATATGTGTACTCTTACTAAGTGACGTTTGATATCCTTTTTGGCGTTGCTAAGGTTATTTTCATAATTCCATTTTCGTTCATTTTTCTTAGGAAATGTGTGAACTATAGCCTGATTTTCTGCATGGCATTTGTCTTTAGCATTTGGGTTTATGCTATGACACATTCTTTCTTAACTGTTATTCCTAGAATTAATAGACATTTTTTAGGGCAGGAAGGGATGATCCACAGTGTGTTCGCCATCCATTTTATTAATACTTTAAAATTTTACATAATTATCATGTACCGGAATCAATATGAATTCACTGAATTCTCCCCCATTCCATAATCAAATTTCTCACCATATTAACAATATTTTCCACATAAGCTCTCTGGTTCCTGAATATACTTGACTAAATATCAGTGTTGTCAGGGCCGGACCGGACCAGCCAGTCGGACCGGTCACAAATACGGCCCACTTGGAGCTCCAAAACTGGACCTCCATTCGGACCGGATTGAACCGGATCGAACTGGTCAAAAATCGGTCAAAACCGGTTAAAACGGGCCAAACCGGTAAAAACCAGGTTGAACCGCGTTTTTAGACTAGCAAAATTTTTTTTATTATTTTTTTTGTTATGAGATGATTTGATAAAAATTATTACTATATGTTAGGATTTCTGCACGAGAGAAATTTAAGGCGATGCAAAATTTTATTAGACGAAAGAAACAGAAGAGGATTACAAGATCAGATTAATTTTTCTTTGGACCCCTAGGGAGTTTATATAGGCACTCTCTTTAACAGATGATAGGAATTAGAGACCAACTGGACTTTATATTAATCCCAAAAATGGGACTCCTACCTTGTGATAAGGAAATAAATTAATTCCTTAACAATCTCATGATAAGAAAATATATATAATATGTCTGACAGATTTCCTTTTATTTCAGAGTTTGAGTCCAGATGGTTTCAATTAGAGTAGGATTCAAGGCATTATTAACAATCTTCACCTTGAATTGAATCCTCCAATCAGATATCTAACACTCTCTGTTGCCGCCAATCTCTGTTCTGATTCTACACGTGCGATAGCATCCTTATAGCTTGATCTGGTGATTCCACTTCTTCAACTATTTGGAATGCATATGCAACCATGTCCTCAAAGCCCTAACGCTTAGGAGGACCTACCTGTCTGCGTGCACGTCGAGCAGCTAGACTTGTCCTTCTTTTGCTTGCTCCTCAGACACTAGTTGTTCGGCCTGATGAGATTCTTCTGCCCCATTCTGAATTGGAGTTAATCCAAACTCCAATTGTTTGTTGACACCCTCCTCTGCTGAGTCAACAACATCTGATTTTTGTTTGAGCCCATCTCATCAAAGGATATATTTCTACTGTGAATAACCTTCTGCTCTGAAGGAGACCAGATTCTGAAGCTTTTTACACCTGCACCATATCCCACAAAGACTTCTTTGGCCTTTGGTTTCACCTTTCCTTCGCTGACGTGATAATATGCTGGACAACCAAAGACTTTCATATTAGTATAATTAACAGAGTTTCCTGACCATACCTCAATGGGAGTCTTTGGATCGATCGCGGTTGCAGGACTCTGACTGACAAGGTAGCATGAAGCCTCGGCCCAGAATAACTTGTTCAGACTAGAATTAGAGAGCATGTACCGTGCTCTCTCCAGAAGAGTTCTGTTCATGCGTTCTGCTACACCATTTTGCTGTGGTGTATCTCTGACGGTGCGATGTCTGGCAATGCCTTCATCTTTGCAGAATCGATCAAATTTAGACGAACAAAAATCCAAGCTGTTACCGATACGAAGACGTTTCACCTTGATGTCTAATTCTCCACCAGAGTCTTCCATTGTTTGAAAGCTTCGAATGCCTCACTCTTGTGCTTCATCATGAATACCCATGTCATCCTTGAGTAATCATCTATCACAAATAGGAAGTATCTAGAACCTCCTAGAAATGGAACACGAGAGGGGCTTCAACAATCAGCGTCGATGTAATCGAGTGTTGCCTTCGTCTTGTGCATGGCTTTGCTGAATTGTGCCGTTTTTGCTTGCCAAAAACACAGTGCTTGCAGAATCCGATTTCAGATATCTTCTGACCATCCAAAAGATTGCCCTTGCTGAGGATGTCCATCCCTTTCTGACTCGTATGTCCAAGTCGCATGTGCCACAACTTGAATGCTTCTGATTCTGGTTTGGACGAACTACCTACTGTAGCCACGCAAGAAATTACTATGCCTTGTAGTACGTACAAGGACTTTTGCCTGACTCTTCTCATGACTTTAACATCACCCTTGGTGACCGTGGAAACATCTTCTGCGGTATCCATCCGACATCCTT
Organism: Pontederia crassipes; assembly: GCA_030549335.1. NCBI lineage: Eukaryota > Viridiplantae > Streptophyta > Magnoliopsida > Commelinales > Pontederiaceae > Pontederia > Pontederia crassipes. The sequence continues at coordinate 23,103,914 of CM060185.1, read as the reverse complement.
TGGAGTTCAGACCTCCTAACGATATCAGATTTTTCTTCAGTTGTGGAACATGATGGACCTCTGTCAATGTCCTCATCCGATTGTCATGAGTTCTATCTGAATTGAGCCGATTCCAACTATTTTACCGACTGCATCATTGCCCATGATGACGTTTTCGCCATCAATATTCTGATAAGTTGAGAACCACTCTCTGTGCGGAGTCATATGATAGGAACATCCTGAGTCAAGAACCCAACTCTCCTCCGAACATCTCTGATCAGACATCATGAGAGTCAAATCGTCATCAGATTCATTATTCTGGTGAGCTACTACAGCAACCGTGTCTTTCTTCTTCTTCTTGAGGCAGTTCTTCTTCCAGTGACCAGTTCTTTGCAGGAGTTGTAGATGTCCTTCGAATTGATGTTCTTCTTTGACTTCCCTTTTTAGGGTTTGTCTTCTCTGCGGTTGTTACTAATCCTGCGGCCTGAATATCTGCAGAATTTCTAGATGCCTTCTGCCGAAGTTCACGAGTATGGAGAATCGATCTTATTTCTTCCAGACTTATAGTTTTCTTCCCGATAATCATAGACTGAACAAAATTCTCATATGATGGAGGAAGCGAAAATAACAAAATTAGGACAGCATCTTTATCCTCGATCTTAACATCGATATTTCTCAATTTCATCAACAAAGAATTTAACTGATATAAGATGATCTTTCAGATGGGTACCTTCTTGCATGCGGAGAGAGAACAGAGAGCAACTTGTTGGTGAGAGACTTCATCATATATAGACTCTCGAGTCTCAACCACAGATCAGCCGTCGTTTCTTGATCGGCGACTTCGATAATCACCTCATCCGCCAGACACAACAAGATCATAGAGTGCGCCTTCTCCTCCTGTGCCGCCAAATTTGTGAGGTCGGACTCTTTTTCTTTGCCCTTCGAGTCTTCCTTCTTTGGTTTGCTCTTCGGCATGTTCACGAGCGACGCTCGACTCCTTGTTGTTTTATAAGTGCCCTCATCTTGATCTGCAGAGATTGAAACTATTTCGTCCTGTAAATTTCTCGATGTTTATATTGTGCGATGCCATCTCTACGCCTAACGGAGGATCGATGATGAAGCCTCGCTTTGATACTAGTTTGTTAGGATTTTTGCACGAGAGAAATTATGCATCGCGAGAAAACCCGAGAAATTTAAGGCGACAAAGAATTTTATTAAATGGAAGAAACAGAAGAAGATTACAAGATCAGATTAATTTCTCTTTGGACCCTAGGGAGTTTATATAGACACTCTCTTTAATCCCAAAAATAGGACACCTACCTTGTGATAAGAAAATAAATCAATTCCTTAACAATCTCATGATAAGGAAATATACAGAATATGTCAGACAAATTTCCTTTTATTTCAGAGTTTGAATCCAGATGGGTTTTCAGTTGGAGTAGGATTCAAGGCATTATTAATACTATAAATTTGGAAAATATCCAAAAATGGACTTTCTCCATACACATTCATATTGGTCCATTAGTCCCCTCCTTCATTTATAGTTGTCAATTTACTCTCACTTTGCTACTATTAGCAATGTGGGACTATCTTGTACACTCATTTGTTCTTTCTCTCTTCATTTAGTCTTGAATTTATTAAACTTTGAGTTTTAACTCATGATCTTATTTCATCTTTTAATATCATAAATGTATATTATAATATAAATTAATTACATATTTATTTTATTAATATAATATTTATCATATTAGATAAATTAATTATGAATGAATAGTGCACACTTCTTTATTATATGTATAATATACAACAATACTATAATATACTTAGTATAGTATAATATTATATATACACAACTTTAAATTTCTTTAATTTAGTATATAATAAGTCAATTAAATAGTTAACTACTCATTATACCATATATTTATCTATAGAATATACAATCTTGTCATAATATTTTGAAAAAAATATGTAATTTTTGCTTCTAACATAAAAAATAAAGATATGAATACATAAAAAAATAATCAATAGAAATTTTTTATATAATAATCAAATTCATAACATTTTTAATTTATTAAGTGTACAATAATTTTAAAATCAAATCTTAAAATAAATTATAAACTTATTATTTATTATTCATGATTGTTATTTTTCCTTTTTTATAATACATTTTGATATCATATATATACTTATATAATCGAAATATCATACCTTAATTTACTATATCGTAAAATATAATATTTTATTACTATCCGGTCCGACCGACCGGTCCAACCGGTTCGATCTGAAACGGACATTTATCCGGGTCGTCGTCCGGTCTGGTCCTAACAACATTGCTAAATATATTTAAGAGGCATGATTTTCTGGTAACGTGGGAAATATACTTGGGGTGGTAACTACTGCAGGATCTGTGTGCTTTTGTAGATGCGTATGCATGATGGGTTGTATCTCGTGAATCTTAGGTAAGCTTTGGTTATGAAAACCAGTCAAGTAGTCACAATGTATCAAGAACTAACAATTTAGCACAGTACCTAGGAGAAGTGCAAAGAGAGGAATAAGACCCTAGAAAGTTGCTAGAATTGATTTAGTGGTCTACTTCATCATTCTTCCAGAAGCTATTGCTGATCCTAAATTCTCATTGCTCATCCAAGCCATTCACATTTGTACTAATCAGCATACCCTGCCAAATAAGATGCAATGAGAATCAGCATAATCATTTTGTATCTTGATGATCTCAGTAGGCATATTTGCACTGTTATAAACATTTTCTATCAATCAACCCATATTTATTCATGGTTTTTACTTGATTTAATCAAAACTGTCAATAAATTTGCCCAACAGAGGTCTTTTAGTCAATTTACTAATCAGACTCTTTTGACTTGGCTGAGCTAAAACATGACGTTTCAAGTTAAATAATTAGAGGTTTTGTACAAACTTTCTAGAAACATTAAGCGTTAGATTGATGGCTTCTGCGTCCCAAGATGCGCCTCTTCATGTGCTCTGCTGAAGTATTACTGATCATCCAGTTGTTATTCATGAGCCTGCTTGTCCTAAACGTATTGTTATTTGATGTGAAAAAACATATTAAGCTTCAACAGGTTGAATACTTTGTTGAGCTCTGAATAAAAAGGGCCAGTTGTTAGACTCTTGTTTATCTCCAACTGTCAAATTAGAAGTTGAGGAATGGCTACACATTTGCCTAGGGTTCCTTTTGCGCTAAAAAAAGGACTGATGAATCAGAAACTACTACCATTCCGTTTATTCCCTTTCAACAAACATTCTCTTTATCTGTAAGTATAAAAGCTGAAGTCATGTTGTCTTTTATTGAGGGAGGTATTCCAAGGTTATCAAGATATCTGATTTTACCATCTATTTTATGATCTTATCATAATTAACCTCCTTTCAAATTTATGATTCAGCCAATAATTGTAAGATCTTTCACAAAATGTGATGATTTTTCATCTATTCTTGATCCTGTAACTCTCTTATGATCCTAATTCAAATCTTGTTACTTGCTAACTGTATCTACTAGTGGAGGACCAGGATTATGTATGATGTCAATATAGATTTCTGGGCTTCCATCTATTTTCGGGGATGATTTCAAGGTTGCATCAGTAAATTAGAGATTCTTCCTTCTCTTGTTGTGTGTTGGTTTGTTCCATTCCACTCTCATGCATCATATTCAAATTAAAATTGGTATTCACCACAGCACATGCTTTGATACTTTCAACAGGGAGGCGTGTACCAAATTCATTTCATTTTGCCAAAGACGCCCTGAGCTTATTGGTCACCAACAGCAGCAACAATTATTGTCTCAGCAGTCAAAAACCTTAGATGACCTGAATGTTCGATCCTCAGCTAGCTCAGACATGTCGATAGATGAACCAGAATTAGAAACCAATTCAACAGGCAAACCTCCAGATGCTCATCTTCAACTCCAAAAGTCTGGAAATAGCCAGTTGCAACAGCTAAATACATCTGAGTTATCAGAAACCTCTGGCCTGCTCAAGCCCACGCAGAGACACCCCATAGTGAAGCCAGTTGAGATACCAATGGAGGGGCCTGCATCTTCAGCTATCAAGCCTGCTGAACAAGCTGGTGCAAGTTCTAGGCGGCTTAGTGTGCAAGACAGGATTAATCTCTTTGAAAATAAGCAGAAAGAACAGGCTCCTAGTTCTAGCACTGTCAGTATTTCTGGCGCACCTAATAAGGTAGTTGGAGGCAAAGGGGAACACAGGAGACTTCCATCTGATGTCTCAGAGAAGTCAGTGTTGAGAAGATGGAGTGGTACTAGTGACATGAGCATTGATCTTAACAACAGTAGCAGCAGCTTTGGCGACAGGAAAGAAAGTGGCCCAATTTCTTCAACTCCTACAACTGCTGATTTACAGAATCAGTTCAGCAATAAAACTGAAGAGGCTGAAGCTGATTCTTTGATGGACACTGCCACATCATGGCCACTGGTAGGATTCTCATCCTTTCCTACACCTCAGATCCATTCCAAAGGTTTTCCTAAAGAGAAAAATCATATCGATGATAATGTGGTAGTTGGAGGTATCAAGACCTCAATAAGCCAGTCCAAACTAGCTTTGACGAAGGGGCAGCCTGAACAAAAAAGTGTGCCAACAATCATTATGAAATCTTCAGCATCTGGTGAGCAGGATGCTTTTAGGGTACACCAGAGTGCAGAAACAGGTGATATTTCCACAACAAAAGAACCTACAGATTGTCATGCTGAATCCAAACTAGGGGATCCTCTCAAGCAGAAAGATCTAACATCTTTCTCTTTGATATCGGACTCTGCACCAGATGCAACTGAGCAGATGGGTATTGGGAAAGATAGAGGACCAGCTCTAGAAGTAAAAGTCACTAGCCCTAAACATCAACCACCATCAGTTGCTCAATTTCGGAAATTTGTGAGAAAAATAGATACTGAAGCTAAGGTTAAAAGTTTAGCAGATTCTCAAATTCAGGTCAAAACCTCATCAGACACATCTGTGGACAGTGAGATTTCAGCGTCCCAAACACAGAGAATGATATCCGGTCAACTGAAGGATGGGGAAGGGAGGTCTGTGGCTGCTTCTCAGGAGATCTTTTTGTCTTTGCCTACCAAAGAGAAAGAAGAGGATTCAACTCAGGGAATAGATATCAATCGCCAAACCTCTACTCCCAATTTTGTAAAGAAGTCACTGGGTAGAGGAGATGCCGTGAGTGGTAATGAACCAAAAGCTGGCCCTATCTTTCCTATGAGGAAAATTAAGAATGCCAAGGAGACACCTGATCAATCTTCTGTATCTTCCCTGGACAAGGCTCAGATTACGAGACCATCAAAAGGAAATCAAGAACTAAATGATGAATTGCAAACTAAGGCCAATGAATTGGAAAAGCTATTTGCTGCGCACAAACTTAGAATTCAGAATGATCAAACATCATCTTCTAGAAGAAGCAAACCTGCAGATGCTGCGGAGGATCACATGCTTAAGGATGTGGAGAAAAGGCATTCAGTTCTTCCTGAACAATTTCTCGAGACAACTGTTAGAAGGGAGGCTTACAACACTGAGACAGATTTTGATGCTAATATCCTATTGAACAGGGTTGATAGTGAGCAGAGCATTAATATAAGCCAAAAACTTGCCACATTCAGTCCATCGGATGAGTTTCGAGGAAAATGCTACGATAAATACATGCAGAAACGGAACACAAAGCTTCTGGAAGAATGGGGATCACAGAGAGCTCAGAAAGAAGCAAAGATGAAGGCAATACATGACAACCTAGAGCTCACCCATGCAGAGATCAGGGTCAAATTTGCACGGTCTGCTGATAGAAGTAATTCAAACCATTCTCATCGCCGTGCAGAAAAGCTGAGATCTTTTAGCAGTCGTTCAGGTTTAAGAAACAAAAACCAGGTGTTTACATACAACAACAACAAAGCCTTATCCCACTAGGTGGGGTCGGCTAGGTGTTTACATAGATTTATGAAATTATGTCTTTTGTTTCGTGTACTGAATTGTTTTTATATTTAGTCAACAAGCCTCAGTTTCGTATATGTTTTCGCCAGTTGTTGGTTGCATCCCAGATTTGGATGAGGTTTCTGAAACTGCAAAATTTTGTACTCAACAATTTGAAATTTGAGATAATGTTCCACTTTCCCTTTGGTTTTGCCCATTTTATGCTTTACAAAATGACGTGCGCTCATTTTGGAAGTAGTTTTTGTGATCAAACCTATTGAATTAGTTTTTAATGCCTTCTTTTCTTGTTACCTTTATGCTATGTTTGGAAAATAGTTGAAGATGTAGCACCATTGAGAAGTGAAGATATTATATCATTAGTGTGATTTCAATCATTATGTATTTTTGTTGAGAGGATAAATGATTGCCAAGGGTGCAAGCATCCAGCTTTATTGATGGTGTTCAAAAGATGATTATAAAAGAAAAATCACATCCCCGCCCATTATCTTGCTGTGGAGTGTGTAGTGGTCATTCTCAATATATAGTTTCTTGCTCTTGAATATGTTCTATCTTGTGTTTTAGGGCGTCAATTGTTTTGTTTTTTTATTTCTTTTTTGCAAATATCATTCAGTCAGAAGATCAGTAATGTCATCTTGTTATTCCTGTATACATTTTTATAACTTGAAACAGGATGTACATGTTTCTTACTCATTTCATGTTTTTGATGTCCTTCTGATTTTTTGCTTTTCTTGTAACCATGACTAGCAGTAATCCTATAGTTCTAACTTTGTTTTAGTTAACATTGTATTTCTTCCATTTTACAGCTGGCAGCTGAATCTTTCCAGGAAGAGGGTGATTTAGAAGAAGCTTATGAGCAAGTTAATGATGGCAAAGATGCATCATACAATGAAGTATTTGATGATGGAGCTTCTAGAAGCTCACATCACAAAAAGCTGCTACATGCTAAAAGCTTGTCTTCATCAACTACTCGAACATCAGCAGTGTCAATTTCTAAATCTTCTACAAAATCCACCAATTCTGGTTTGCTAAAGCAAAAGGCACAAACTGATTACTCTCTGGCTCAATCAGTTCCGAACTTCTCTGACTTTAGAAAGGAAAATATCAAGTCATCATCAGCACCTCGAAGGGCAAGTAATCGAGCACAAACAAAAAATGTATACCGTAGCAAGGGCACCATTGAAGAGGCTAACCTCGTTAAGGAAGACAAGACACATAAAACACAGTCAATGAGAACAAGTATGATATGCACTGGCAAACTTGAGGATATTTCAACTCCAAATTTGGACAGTTCCAATCTTGCAACTAAAATATTTTCCAAGGAAGACAGTGATCTTCTTAAGCTCCAGGTGGAGTCCAAAACCTTGCTGAGGAAGGGCAAAGTCTCGAAGAGTTCTTTGATGTCTGAGGTCAACAAGACTGCAGAAGCTTCTGAAGCTATAGCTGACGTGATTAAAGATGAAGAATTAGCGAGGACATCAGCTGAGGAAAATCATGAATCCATTACTGATTTTATTGTTGACTCGGACAGTGAAATGACAAGACAAAGCAAAGAATTTGATAATTCTGATGATCCTGGGTTGGAAAATGCTGACATTCAGAGATCTGCGACTCATGGTACTTGTGATGCAGCTGCTGTTTCATCAAAGCTTGCCTCTTCTGGAGCAAATGGGAAAGAGTCACCTGGAGAAAGCTCTGGATCATGGAATTCTCATATCCACCATTCATTTTCTTACGTGCATGATACATCAGATATAGACGCATCTGTAGATTCACCCATAGGCAGTCCAGCGTCATGGAATTCCAATCCACTGAACCAAATGGTGGAGGCTGATGCTGCTCGAATGAGAAAAAAATGGGGAAATGCTCAGATACCTGTTATCATTCCTAATGCATCTCAACAGTCACGTAAGGATGTAACAAAAGGGTTTAAGCGCTTATTGAAATTCGGGAGGAAAAATAGAGGTTTGGAGAGTTTAACTACTGATTGGGTATCCTCAACAGCTTCTGAAGGCGACGATGACACAGAAGACGGTAATGATCTACCAACAAAGCCATCGGATGACATGAGAAAATCAAGAATGGGCTTCTTGCATCCTCCTGAATATTCATTCAACGAGGGTGAGATATATCCCGAACAAGGTAACAAACCTGTCTTAACATTAGTTCATCCACCATTCTTTTCAGTAGATCCTCAACATTCTTGATCTTTTTTGCAATACTTCTTTCCTATTTGGACATTGTGCAAGTGATTTTTAGGTGCACTTTCGAGTAATGTTATATACATTAAAGCAACAACAACAACAACAAAGCCTTATCCCACTAGGTGGGGTCGGCTACATGGATCATACGACGCATATTCGTTGATCCATGTTATATACATTAAAGCAACAACAACAACAACAACAACAAAGCCTTATCCCACTAGGTGGGGTCGGCTACATGGATCATACGACGCCATTCCGCTCTATTAGTAACCAAACCTTTCGGTATATTATTCACCAATAGATCTTGCTCTATTAGTTCGCCAAGTGTCCGCCTTGGCCTCCCTCTCCCTCTTTTAATCGAACTCCAGATTATTTGATCTACTCTTCTTACTGGCGCATCTAATGGTCTTCTCTGAACATGACCAAACCATCTCAAACGATTCTCTACCATTTTCTCACTAATAGGAGCCACTCCGACTCATTCACGTATATGGTCATTCCTAATCTTATCTAATCTTGTATGACCACACATCCATCTCAACATCCTCATTTCGGCTACCCCCACTTTACGTTCATGTTGTCCCTTCATAGCCCAACATTCACTACCATATAACACTGCTGGCCTTATAGCAGTACGATAGAATTTTCCTTTAACTTTATTGGGTACTTTTCTATCACAAAGAACTCCAGTGGCTTTCCTCCACTTACACCAACCAGCTTGAATTCTATGATTAACATCGTCATCAATCTCACCATCTTGTCTTACAATTGATCCTAAATATTTAAACTTTGTCACTTGAGAAATTATATCCTCCCCTAACCTAACTTTCAAATCGTCTCTAAATTGTTTATTTGTGAAATTGCTATGCATATATTCTGTTTTATTCCTACTTAAACGAAAATCCTTTGACTCCAACGTATTTCTCCATATTTCCAATTTTGTATTAATCTCTTCTCTTGAATCCGCTAAAAGTACTATATCATCCGCAAATAGCATGCACTTAGGTACCTCCTCTATGATACTCTCGGTTATAGCATCGATAACTAAGTTAAATAGATACGGGCTTAAAGCTGATCCTTGATGTAGGCCAATTCCTATAGGAAATTCATTTGTCTCACCTCCGGGTGTCCTAACCCTAGTCAATGCCCCATCGTACATATCTTGTATTACCTTAATGTAGGCAACATTCACCCTCTTCTTTTGCAAGGCTTTCCAAAGTACATCCCTTGGTACCCGATCATACGCCTTCTCTAAGTCAACGAAAGCCATATGTAAGTCTCTTCTCCTACTTCGATACTTCTCCATCATCCCCCTTAGTAAATAAATCGCCTCTGTAGTGGATCTTCCTGGCATGAACCCAAATTGTCTCTCAGAAATACTAGTCTCCATTCTCAATCTATGCTCAATCACTTTTTCCCATAATTTCATAGTGTGACTCATAAGTTTAATCCCTCTATAATTTGCACAATTCTGAATATCCCCTTTATTTTTGTAAATAGGAACTAATGTACTTAATCTCCAATCATCAGGCATCTTTTTCGACCGTAAAATCTCATTAAATAGTTTACATAACCACAACACACCTTTTTCTCCTAAACATTTCCAAACTTCAATCGGTATACCATCCGGTCTAACGGCTTTACCATTCTCCATTTTCTTAAGAGCTTCGCTAACCTCCGAGACTCTAATTCTACGATAAAATGACCTATTAAGCTCACATTCGCTAACTGTCAAGTCCTCCAAATCACAACGCGAACCTTCACATCCATCATTAAATAGCTTATAGAAATACTCTTCCCATCTGTTCTTAATATCTCCTTCAGTAACTAAAACCTTGTCAACTTCATTTTTTATGCATCTTACTTGATCCAAATCTCTCGACTCCTTCTCTTTGTTCCTTGCAATCTTGTAAATCCTTTGTTCACCCGCCTTTGTCCCTAACTCCTTATAAAACCCCTCATATGCTTTAGCACGAGCATCACTAACTGCCTTCTTAGCCTCCCTTTTCGCCAAACGATACTTTTCCCAATTGTCAGAACTATTGTCCAAGTGTATCGCCTTGAAACAATTCTTCTTATTACATTAAAGCATTATTGTTTGATTATTCTATAATTTGTCCAAGCATTATTGTTTGTTATATACATTAAAGCATTATTCTATAATTTGATTATGAGTTCTACAAGAATTATTGTTTGTTAGGGGTGAAAGAAAACTATGATAAATCCGGAAAAGTACTCGACCCAAAAAGACCAATTCAGAAAGCCTAAAATTATTGACCGATTACATTTTAGAGCGATTTTAATTGAAATAAACTGATCCTCTCAAACTAGGCACCAACCAAGAAAATGTCATTTGGCCTTTTTCGTTCATAAGTTCTTTTGTTTTCTCATTATTGGGACAATAATTTTGTATGACCGCGACTGAAAGGTTCTGAAAGTTAGAGGACCTTGGTATTACAAATCAAAGTTGGGTGATCTTACTGGGAATATCCTATAAGTTGGGTGACCATCCCTGAAATTTACTCCAAATTGTATGACAACTTTACAAAATAAAACTTTTAAGAAGACCTTACTGCTTGCTTCCTCCATTTCTGGATGGTTTTGATCTGCATAAGTCTTTTGTCTATCTTGTGTTTCCTTGAACTTTTGTTTGACGATTTTCAAGTTGTTAAGAGTCTATTGTAATTTTTTGTGGTCTCAAAAGAACTCTTGTGCCTTCTTGATCCCAACATATCGTTGTCTTATATTTTCTATCATATAATGCTTCAAAAGAAGCCATCTTGATATTTGAACGAAAACTATTATTATAGGCAAACTCGATTTCAACTGATGACAAGTGTTCATCCCAAGATCTCATAAATTCTAGAAAACAGTCTCTTGGAGTATTTGAATTGTTTTCTCCGATTGGCCATTTGATTTAGGATGAAACAAAGTACTAAACGCTAATCTTGTACCCAGTGCATTCTAATAAGGTTCATCATTATAGTTTAATAGACTCACCATCACTAATACATCATGACTTCATTTTCTATGCCATGTGTAACTTTTTATCAAGAGCTAAGCCGCCATCTTTTTAATCTTGATCACCCTTACGGATCTAAGTTGTAGGATTTCTCAATTAGAATACGTAAAGGAACATGCATTCTATGATTCTAAAATAGGATACCTGTCTTGCATATGCATTTTTTTTTATACCCACTCGAGGACCTGATATCCAAGGCTAGTAGCACCTGATTAATCTAGAGTCTAGGTTTGCATATGCATTTTGATATATAAGAAAGTAATGTATGAATGACATGAGCTAATCATGGGCTTTCATACATAAGAATAAACATGGGCATTCATTCATTAGTCATCAAACATAAGTACATCATAAAGTACTTAGCATACATTGTCTTCATTTTTGCATCATGTACTTTTTTTAGAATTGTTTTATAATTCTTTGGACATTACTTTCCTTGTCATCATATTTAAATTTCACTTTTAATTATACTTTATCTTATGACAATATTTGATTTTAACTTAGTTGAAAAATGAAGTCACTACCATTGGTTAGACTAACTCCGCCTATATTTTATAGCCGGTCCCAAGCCCGGATAAAGGAGGAGGGTTGTGTTAGGCCCCGACAGCCAGCATAAAATCATGTCGAATCTTATGAACATGGATCAACGAATATATTGTGTTAATTACTAATAGAGCGGAATGGCGTCGTATGATCCATGTAGCCGACCCCACCTAGTGGGATAAGGCTTTGTTGTTGTTGTTGTACCATTGGTTAGACTAGTTAGGCCTTGAAGATGCTATGCTCCATTTGCCCTTGGGCAACTTAGGAACACACATACTGTTGCGGGTATGAGAAGCTTTATTCTCAAGAAATATGTATGCATTAGTTGTACGAAACTTTATTTCCCAAGCTTCACTTTGATGGACGACAAAAGACTTACTCTTCAACTGGATTATTATACTTTGCAAACAACAATCGCTTACGTCTTTAAGTCTTCAGGTTTTAACATAATTACGACTAAGCAAGCATAATGATTATGTAAGTGTAATACAACCAACAATAATCAATATATAATATTTATAATCATGAAAATGTGATTTAAATATCATACAAGGTCATTACCTTGAGTTGTGTAACTCAAACTAACGACCCGTCCGATTTCAAGGGCAAGGCAGAGATGAATTTTGACGTTTTCCCATCTCTCTATCACAATCATAACACAAAATGCTATGCCCGTAAATTGCCTCATCACGGTCGTAAAATTCAATTTAAATGGTGGGTAACATGACGATCACAGCCCGTTAAAGGCCCTATCAAAGCCTTGAAACCCATTTTCACGGGTGTGACAAAAAACTATGTTCCCGCCCATTTTGCTGCTCTTTTGATCATGACCTTGTCAAGATTTCCAATCTTCAGACACAAAAAGTCCCAATTTTTTTTGAAATACAATCTTTAGGAAAGACAATAAAAACATAAAAAATTGCAAGCAATAATTTATGGACATAGAAAAATTATAATAATAGGTTTTAAAACACATGGCATTAACATATTTTAGGGTTTTCCTAAAAATATTCAAATTCGTAGATTTAGGCCATAAAACTTAGTCAAACCAAGGGATCTTTCTCAAGAGTATAAAACATACAAATCTGACCATGAGATTGAAGCCACCTTCAACTTAAATCCAATACAAGGACATGGTGTTTGCATTCCCTCAATCCATTAGATGAAAACTATTGAAAGGGAAAAGAAGTTTGGATCCTCTTTATATATCTTAACTATTTTTTCACTTCTTTTTTTTTCTTCCTTTTCTCCTTCAAGCTCGCTAAATTTTATATTTTAGTTATAAATATTAGAGCATGAACTGGATGTATTTCTTATGGTAAATTTTATTATTATGTAAATATTATTTAAGATAATTATACTGAATGGTAAGAGTTCAAGTATGACATAAATTAAATATTAATAACTTAAAAGGCCATACCATCTAAAAAACCTTCAACAACCATATCAAGTATACTAATATATTTTTAAAAGAATTAAAATAGCATCATAATTAATATAAGTTGTAATTCATGAATAACAAACCTCACAAACTAAGCATTATTCATGACATTTAACCATTACATTGTTTAAGCTATAGCACATATTTAATCATGCATAACACGTTTCACCATTGTCAATTTTGAAATTTATATAAATCCAATTGGAGTCCCAAAAATTCTATGAACTTATATACTGAACAAATATAACATATTGTATATAATATTATTTGTATATGAACATTTCTTAAAATATTACTGTTGTTGTCATGACCTATCACCATAGCCATCAATTATCATATTAAATATTGCTTTGTTCTAATATATTTGTTCATCATATTATTTGATTCTTCAATATTATAGATTTATAGTCCAAATAAATTAGATTACAAAGAAAGGAAAAATCTAATAGTAATATGACCACTTACAATAAAATTAATATCATTATAATTATTATTTTATATTTAATAAAATAAGCTTTTTTATAATTTTTCTTAAAAACTATGATTAGGAAAAATAGTAGTGAAAGAATAAAGGATGCAAAAAATGAAAAAAATAAGAAATAACCAAAAGAAAACAGAAAAATAACAAATTGCATCACTATTATTGTCCAAAAAAATTAAATAAAAAAGAAAATATTTGTATTAATATGAACATTTAGAATCAACAACAACAACAAAGCCTTATCCCACTAGGTGGGGTCAGCTACATGGATCATACGACGCCATTCCGCTCTATTAGTAACCAAACCTTTCGGTATATTATTCACCAATAGATCTTGCTCTATTAGTTCGCCAAGTGTCCGCCTTGGCCTCCCTCTTCCTCTTTTAATCGGACTCCAGATTATTTGATCTACTCTTCTTACTGGCGCATCTAATGGTCTTCTCTGAACATGACCAAACCATCTCAAACGATTCTCTACCATTTTCTCACTAATAGGAGCCACTCCGACTCGTTCACGTATATGGTCATTCCTAATCTTATCTAATCTTGTATGACCGCACATCCTCATTTCGGCTACCCCCACTTTACGTTCATGTTGTCCCTTCATAGCCCAACATTCACTACCATATAACACTGCTGGCCTTATAGCAGTACGATAGAATTTTCCTTTAACTTTATCAATTACATTTAGAATCAATTACATCATATTAATTTTCCTTAAGAATTATGATTATAAAAAGAAATTAGACAAAGAAATAACAGAGGAGACAAAAAATGAAAAGAATTAGCAATAACCACCAAAAGAAAAGAGAAAAAACAACACAATGCATGCAAAGAAGAGGGTTGCACCCATGACCTACTCGGGAGAAGACATCACTATAAGCAACACAACAACATCACACATTTGTCTTAAAATTGACGGGTTTACTACTTAATCACACAATTTTTGTGATTTTACTGACTTAAATTGGAATTGAGAATGAGTTTACTCCACTTTGCAATTGTATAATGAATTGACTCAATTTTTAGACCTGCGCTCATAAACTCATTCGACTTGTAAGTACTAAGGCACGAGTTTGACAATCTTCGTTGGGCCCAAGGTTGTCAAAATTTTGATCTAGATCTTGAGATCTTTCTTATGATCGTACTATCTCTTACTGATCTTGATTTTATTTTTAGGATCTTATGTGTAAGATCTTAATACGATTTTAATGTTGGTCACACGATCTTATCCGATCCTATACAATCTTATATGATTAATAATAATTTAAATATTAATTTAAAAATATATATATGATAATAATACAACAACAACAACAAAGTCTTATCCCACTAGGTGGGGTCGGCTACATGGATCATACGACGTCATTCCGCTCTATTAGTAATCAAACCTTTCGGTATATTATTTATGATAATAATAATTAATTTAAATTATTTAATATATTTTCTTTGTTTCTAATATGTTTTGATGTAATTTCGCTTTAGATTCAATAAAAAATGACTTAGTGAGGTATAATTTAATATTTAGGTGGCAAATTTTTCAAAAAAATATTTATAGGTAGGATCTTACGATGATCGATTCGATCCTATGATTTTCAATCTTATGACCCCCTCCGACGTAAGATCCTGATCTTGACAACCTTGGGCCCAACAAAACCATCCAAAAAGAATTGTCCACTTTCACCCCTAGCTTGTTTGCACTAGTTTACTTTCTTTAACTCTTGTCAGGATAATTATCTAAGTTTACTATGTATTATTCCCAAAATACTTCCCTTTCCTCTTTGGTTTTTTGTGAAAGTGAGTTTCTAGTCAAATAGTTTCTTCAAAAAGGCTTTTCATCACACATGATCCACATTAGTCTGTCTTGGATTGATCTATTGCTTATTGACTTCTACAATTGCATGTTTGCACTAGTTAATGTGCTTCAACTCTTGTCAAGATAATCATCTAAACTTGCACTGTGTGTTGTTCTCACAAGCAAAAAAATGTGAGAATATTTATTTTCCTGCTAATCATGATGGATCATTCACCGTAAAACTATCATGATAGCTAATAGTTTGTTGAACTACAATGCAGCACAATCCTTACATAGTTCCATCCCCAACCATCCTGCAAACTTCAGATATAGAGATGATCATCCGTCTGGAAGCTCATTAAGAGGTGATCAATTTGTAGCATGCTATCTGTGTTTAGCAGATGAAAATTTGTTCTTTCTAATTAATAAACCTGGCTTTCTTCTTCCTTTTGCATGCATGATCATTTTTAGGGCTTTCTAAATACTGCCTTACCTTAATAAACTTTCATTAACACCTGTACCTTTTGTCAATTAAATGCAGCACCTCGCTCTTTTTTCTCTCTATCATCGTTCCGAAGCAAAGGAGGTGATTCCAAACTCAGGTGAATATTGTTAGTCCAGAAGCTTGAGAGAAAAAACTGTGATAAGGGTTCAAGTACTGGTGCAAAATATTAGATACACTGATATCTATGGTGTTTTGAGTTTTCCATGCGTGTTTTCTTTTTTGTATTTGTGGGCTCCCATTTTCCTCCGCCCTCATTTTTGTGTAGATCGATGCGCATTGTCTAGAGTTCACTAGGCTTTGGCTTGCCAATTGGCCCGGCAAATATTGTGATTAGGATTGTCCCAGAGTGTGTTTACCATTCATAGCATTTATGTTATAAATTTTGAACAAAGATGGTGAAAGATATATAGCAGTTACAGATTGATTGTACAAAGATTGTCTTCACGTTGATACTTCGACCCAATTCTACATTGTAGTTCCTCAAAAGTTGGAGTAGTGGCGTCAATTACTCTTCAGATTTGGTTCTTTGTTCTTGTTCGCTTTGCATGTCACTAACTACTGAACCCTTATATAGCATTTTGTTGCAACACTTAAATAGTTGGGACATCAAAAGAGTGTTTGAAAAGCGGCGCCGACGTTTTAATCCACGCGGCCTATTTTTTTTCGTCTTTTCCTCTTTCATTGTTGAGTTAAAAGTATGATCTTATTCTAAAATATTTTATTTATGTTGTTTCGGATATTTTCTACCTATTTCTTGGTCTCCATTCTTGGTTTACATCAAATTTTTTATTTATGTTGTTTCGGATATTTTCTACCTATTTCTTTTAGTCCCATATCAACACGAAATCTTGTTGGAACTTGTAAATTAATTTCCAAAATAAGAAAGGGGCACAAATATGAAGTCTTGAAGGCAAAAGTTGTTAATTTGTATTAGCAGAGAGCATATAAGTTCCAATTGGAGTAGCACACATTTGCTCCTAGTAAGTGCCATTGCATTCAGGTAGATTTCAAAAAGGTTATCAGAACAAAGAAGTATTTTTACCGGCAGTCTAGCGTTATTTTATGATGCAATATTCCAAGGAAATTTCCAATTCAATGGGATCATTACACGTGGGGTAAATTTTGACAATTGGCTTTAAATTTTATCATCTTTCACAATTTGATACTCAAATTTTAATTCTTAATGAAATTATTTTCAAATTATTAAAATTTTTCATCTAGTTCTCTTTTTGATCGGCTATTGTTAATTTATCAATATTATTGATGACATGATATCATATTAAGAAATTTTTTTAATAAAAACCATTAAAAATAAAAAATGTCACCGACATGTCCTTAGTACATTATGCATAGCTAGAGGTGCTTAATGGATTTGACGAGCCAGTTAATAGATTTGGTCAATCGGATGTTGACTGAATATTAAATAAATTCGACTGACTTGTTATCTTATCGGACAGACATCGAATTGTCTAATAAGTGTCTAACCTTGTTCGTCTTGTTAAGATCTATTGAACTTCAACGAACGGGTTGGACTAGTCCATTAAATTTTTTTATTTTTTTATAATATATTGAGTAAATTATTTATCCTATAGTACGTAATAAAAGGACACCATAATCTTATTTCTTAATTTATTATTGTTTATTTTCTCGTTATGTTGTCAAATAAATAAGAGAGACAAAACATTTATGTAGTTCTTAGCTCGAAAATGAAATATTCCATATTTAGTATTATATTAAGTAAATTAAAATTTACAACAATAAACTATTTCTATCGACATGTAACTATGCAATATCTTTATATAAATTGACATTGTATTCTTACTTCTGCATCAAGCCAATCTTTCAAGCATACTCTTCATTTAGCTTACTACGTCGATCATCAAGAACTCGAGCTGAGGCAGAAAAACACTGCCATGATGTTATAGTATCTAGATACTAGAACACCTAGCAAATATCGAGCCATGGAGGAGAGTATAAGATATGAAGTTCTATAACCTTCCACCATGCCAAAACATTTATATCATGTGTAAGAGCTTTATTTCTAGAACAATAATATTTTAATTCATTTACATGACCTCTTGTTGAATTAGAAGAATATCACCAGATTCACCACCCAAGTATTGCGAAGAATAAAAAATAGCTAAAAACATTAGGCTTATTTAATACATTGGAATCAGATGAAATAGAAGATGGTGTAGATGATAAAAAACTACCTTTATGTTCATAATAATGATAAAATTCATTTATTACTATTTCATATGTATTATCACCATGAAACTAAAGGGATCAATCATATTGATAAACAAATTGAGATAATGAGGTATTAGAGTTAACAAAGCCATCAAGAACGAATTCATACTTTCATATCATTGTGTGGATTGAACATTAGCACAATTTTTTAAAATATAATTTTACTCAATGATGACGCTTATGATACATTTTTTCCAACCAAAGTCCATATGAAATGTTATACATTTGTTTCACATGGAACCATTTTTCTTTAACTTCTTCGGCACTATAAGAATTTTTTATCCAACTATTATAATCATATGCAAAGCCTTCTTTTGCTATCAAATCTTTAAATTTGATTATGGCATTCTTTGAATGTGCCATATTCAAAATTTATGTAGTGTGTTTGAAAATACCTTTCGAATAGCATTTTTCATTGCGATGTCTTGATTTGTGATAATACGAAGATGATGCTTGTCATACATACACTCTAACAATGTTTAAAATAGGCAAATACAATATTCTTCTATCTTGTTAGCAAACAAAGAACATCCAAATAATATTGACTGCATATGATGATTTATTCCAGTAAATGTTGCAAATGGCATCTGCAATTTATTAGTCCTATATGTTGTGTCAAACATCACAATATCTTTAAAATGTCTAACAATCAAAGTTTAAAGCATGAGTTATCTTTAATGGGTCGACTCCAATATTCCATAAATTTGTAATAACATCCTTAGAAGACTTTGAAATCGTAACATGATACCTTTGACTAGGAAATTAGACAATGTGAGTGTGCCTCAAGGTGTAATGTCGAGATGCTTATGCCCTTGTTCTGAACACACCAACATACTTGATATAACTTGTTGGTCTTCCTAGACTTGTGAATTATATACATTGTTGTCATCTTCTTCGTGGTTAACATTCTTATCATTGACTTCAGATAAAGCCATGGGAATAGCTAATTAGAGTTGAAATGACATGTGGTAAAAGAGAACCTTTCATAAATTAGAATAGTGCTAAGGAATTATATAAATTGTTACACATTGAGCCATTTGTACAACTTGAAGACTGCAAAAGAAAAATCAAGCGTAATAGATCAAAATAGGATCCTCCTTAGGCGTAGAAGGGCATATGAGAGAAAGAACAATAAAAGAACTTATTGTCAGAGGATACCTACATAAACTCGATGCATCATGAAATTAATTAGGATTAATTAGAGAGCAGAACCTTGACACAAGGAGCCAAAGCAAGAATCTTTTTATCCTTTTAAATGCACATAACCTAAAGTGATTCGTGTTGGTTCTTAAATCAATGTAGAATTATCAATCTAAAGTCGGAAAAAAAAATCAAACTTTGATCCTATTTCAAGGAAAAAATTGATTGTCAGCCATGCCATTATAGCAACAAGTAAAAAAAAAAATCCATAATCTTGTGAGAGATCCTCCTTTGTAGTGATGTTGCCGACAAAAGAGAAAAAGGCCAGATCATAACCTTATGGAAGATTGGAGCTGAAAGAGATCATGGAGATGGATGTTGTTTGGCCCTCTTCACACAAGCTACCAAGAGAGCATGAGATGCAGCTTGTTTGGCCTCTTTGTGTCAACAACCAAGATGGCAACTTCAGTGGACAAAAGCGATGATGTTCCTTGGGACCATCTCAACTCAGGAAGAAGAATGGAGAGTGGCCTGAGCAATCCCTAAATCGTAGAGGGAGAGGAAAAAGAGGGAGAGAAGAGGAAAAAAGCAATTAGTGTGCACCGAGGAAAAAATGAGATAAATGAGAGGGCTATGATTGAATATTGGTAGGATTTATGCACGAGAGAAATTATGCACCGCAAAAAACTCGAGAAATTTATACCATTATTTAAATATTTAATTTTGGGGTAGGAAAAATAGTGAATTTTCTTTTTGACCCCATATTGAAGAGTGGATCTCGAAAGGCGATGCATAATTTTATTAGATAGAAGAAACAGAAAAGGATTACAAGATCATATTACTTTCTATTTGAACCTCTAAGGAGTTTATATAAGCACTCCCTTCTATAGACGATAGAAATTACAAACCGACTGAGACTCTAAATTAATCTCTAAAAAATAGGACACATCTCTTGATAAAAAAATAAATCAATTCTGGATCATATAGATAATACCCCATAAAAAATTTATCGGACGGTGAGACCCCCGTAGTACGAGGGCGCCTTTTACTTCGGGGTGTCTTGGGTCTAGACGATTTTCAGTTGGGATAGAATTCAATGTATTATTAACAAATATGATGAACGATGTTCCTCACTACATTATGGATTGCAACGAGTAAGTGAGCAGAAAAAAAAAATATATACATATATATATATATATATATATATATATATATATATATATATTACGGTAAAAGACACGACCATGGATCTAGTAAGCTTTGTTTTGCGGACCAAGATATTTTCTAATGAATAATATTTCTTGATTGCCAAATACAAATAATAAGAAAACATTGTAATGAAAAATTTTCTTCAAAAAAGAATTTGTTTCTGATTGGGAGAGCTTTTAAAGTGGGCATTGATAAAAGTTTTACTTGCTTTTTGCTTTTGTGATGAGAGTGTTTGGTTATTTTTTTATTTGCCTTCTTTCATTATTTATGTGCACTACAAGAAAACGCTGATTACCGACGGTTCCGTCGGTAATCAGCTCAAAAACCATCAGTAACACAATTATCGACGGTTTTCAGACGGAATCAATTCGTCGGAAAAATGTTCATCGCAAATCGATTTGCAACGGTTAAAAAAATCGTCGATAATTGCGACGGTTTGGACCGTCGGAACATTCTCGGCGGTTCCAGCCGTCGAAGCTTTCCGACGGTTATAACCGCCGGAAAAGTCCGGCGGTTCCAACCGTCAAAAATTTTCGACGGTCGCAACTGTCGAAACTTTCGACGGTCGTCACAACCGTCGATCTTTCGGCAGTTAGAACCGTTGCAAAGGATTTTTAAAAATAAAAAAAAATTAGCGGCCGGATCCGACCGTGGGCGACCGATCCGGCCGTAGGCGGCTGGATCCGGCGCCTGCGGCTGGATCCGGCGCCTGCGGCCGGAGAGAGAGAGAAAGAGAAAGAGAGAGAGAAAGAGACGCTGGCGAAGAGAGACGTCGGCGGGAGAGGATCGCCGGCGATCGATGCTTGACGTCCGGCTAGAGGGGGAGAGAGAGAGGAGAGGAGGAATTATAATAGAGGTATATATATATATATATATATATATATATAAGGGAAAAGATGAGAGAAAGCGGGAAAAAGGAAAAAAAGTGGGATAACAAATTTTAATTACCGACGAAACATAAATATTAATTATTTTTAAAGTTACCGATGGTTGTGACCGTCGAAACAATATTTAGTTATATATAATATTTATTTTTTATTTTACTGACGGTTTGAACTGTCGGTAATTATTACCGACGATCGAAATCGTCGGTAATTGTGATGGGTTGGACCGTCGCTAGTTATATTAATAAAATACTCTTCATATGATATTATTATACATTTATCGACGGTTACGACCGTCGAAAATTACGACAGATTTTGTGACGGATGGATATCCGTCGAAAATATCGACGTTCCTAATCGTCGAAAAATTTAATAATAATATAACAAATTATATAATTTTTTATTTTTTCTTTTCGACGGTCGTAACCGTCGAAAAATCCGTCACAAATTACGAAGGACGGGTAACCGTCAGAAATATCGACGTTCCTAATCGTCGAAAAATAAAATAATAATATAACAAATTACATAATCTATTATTTCCATTTTTGACAGTTGTAACCGTCGAAAAATCCGTCGGAAATGGAACCGTCGTAAAATCCGTCGTAAATTACGATGGATTACAAACAGGACAAACAGACAAACAGGAAAAGTTGGCTGTAAGTTGTGTGTACGTAGTGTTTCCCAGTCGGCAAATGTAAACTACTTGGACCATGACCTTAATTACAAGGAGAGAGAAAAATCCATTTACGCAGGGCACATATTTACACCTTTGCATGCATATGCGTACAAACGAAGCAGTTGGCTGCATGTCGCAAATGAGTGAAAATGGGAGACAATTAAGTTCATTGGAACATTTGACGGAGAATTCATTGCATGCAGCATATCTGACTAGGAAAAGAATTTTGACAGATTAATCAATGACCTGGATATTTTGTTGTATATGTATTACACCCTTGTTACGTGCGTTTTGTAATTTCTTATGAAAAAAATTCCTATGCAGTTTCATGTTAAAGGGCCGCCCACGGTTCAACTCATGCGCTAAAGATTGAAGGTTGATGAATTCAACTAATCTAATTAGATCATTCCTCGTTCTGCGCCTGAGAAGTAAGACTTTCAATAAAAATAATATAGGACTCAAATTCGAGGTCTTGCTTAATGAAAAAGCTCTACAAGAAAATAATGTATTTCCGACGAATAATTTTCGATGGCTAAAAAACCTTCATAATTTGCGACGATTTTTGCGACGGATTACCTATCGTCAATATTTCTGACGGTTGACCGTGAAAAATATTTTTTATAATTTAAGCCGTGGAAAATATTTTCCACGGCTTAAGCCATGAGAAGTTCCAACGGCTTTAGCCTTGGAAAACTTTTCCCACTGTTTGAATTGTGAGAATTTCTCATGGCTTAGGCCATGAGAAAATTTTCCCACGACTTAGGCCGTGACAAAATGTTCCCACGGTTCGAATCGTGAGAAGTTTTGATAGTTCAAACCTTGAGAATTCTCCATGGCCTGATCTGGTTGCCTCACAGGCGTCCGATCCGCCGCGCGTAGGTTCGAGCGGCTGCTTGGCGGCCGGATTCGGCCGCGCGCGGGCTTGAACGGCCGCCTGACGGCCTCATCCAGCCGCATGCAGCCTGAACCGCTCCTAGCAGCTGAATCTGGCTAGGTGCAGTCTGAACGGCCGCCTAGCGTGGGAACATGAACAGTCGCGCTCAGCCTGCTGCAAGTGGCCAATTCGGTTGATGAGGGTTTTTTTTAATATTTGAAAAACTTTCCCACGGTCACCACCATCGAAAAATCATATATCTCCAACGGCTCCAACCATGGAAAGTTTCCACATGCCGAGCTGAGGAAACCTTCCCATGGTTCAGGATGTGCGAATTTCCTACGGCCCCAGCCGTCGAAACATTTCCCACAGCTGGTGCCGTAGGAAGTTTCCACGACTTGGGCCATGGAAAATGTTTTCCACGACCCTAACCGTGAGAATTTTCCCACGGCTCAAGCCGCGGTAAATGTTTCCAATGGCTCGGGCCGTGGGAAATGTTTGCGACGAGCAAATTTTTGACAGCTCATTTTTGTCAAAAATTTTGTGGGAAACTCACATTTCCGACAGTTATTGGAGAATTTCAACGACTAAGGTCGTCGAAAATAACGATTTTTCTTGTAGCGAAGCATGACCAACGTTCTTATTAATTTTCGTTATTCCATAAACTTGCGAATTATTGTACAAGCATATACCAGAAGTATATTATTTCCAATATTATTTCATAAACTTGTAAACTAGTACAAAAGATGTTTTAGCGGATATATACGTACATTTATTTATTATATTATGCAAATACATTAGAAATTAGGTGAATTAGATTTTTTAAAAAAAAAACTCTAACTCTAGTTTTGTTCTCAAATCTAGTCAAGATTTTTTATTTTTATGTGAAAAGATATTAATTTTTAATTGATTTAAAATGTAACCTATTATTATATTTTTATTAAAAAATATTATTTCAGTAATCACCGCATAAATTAATGAATGTCGCAATTTTTTTAACTTAAAAAAATAAAATTAGTATTTTATCATTTTAGTTTTTGCGACTTCCATGTTGAATTATTGAATTTTACTCTATGTTATAATTAGATAAAGTAAGATCGTTAAATATTTATTAAACAATTTTATCACATATAACTGAATATTAAGTTGCCAACCTAATATTTTTTACTTTATTACATTATATCTTCAATTATTCCTGGGATGGGAGGTAGTCGGCCTTTAATATAATATCATTTTAAATTCATATAGCCTAAATGACATTATAAAAAATCAGCTATATTTAGCCTATATAAATTTAAAACAATATTTATAACATAAAGAAGTAAAATTATATTAAATTGGTGACTTAATTTAATGGTCTTACTTTATTTAATTATAGTATAGGTCAAAATTCAAATTAATCTATTGTCAAAGTTGCAATAAAAATGATAAGATATTAATTTTAATCATTCTTTAAGTTTAAAAGTTTATGATATGTCATCCACTTATTTATGTGGCAGTTGATGAATTAGTATTTTCTTTTCATAAAAATATTATAACATATTATATTTTCAATTAATTTAAAAGTTCATAATGTTTTAGACAAAAAAATAAAAAAGTTCAAATTATATTTGAAATAAAGTAAAATTTTGGTTTTTTTTATACAATTTATCTTAAAAACTATCCATCTTTTTTTTTTTCTCATGGCTCAAGCTAGCTAGGGGTTCCCATGACAGAATTCGTCTTCTATAAAAGCTTTAAAATGTACAGATAGTCGACTAACGTTTTGTATATATATCAACAACGTACGTTCTTCGACCTATTCAACCGAAACAAAAAAAAAAAAACTTTATTCGACCTAAAAGGATAACATATTATTATTCATGTATACGTTGACTTGTTATTAGTTAATCGTGTATAAATGTGGAAACTTTCTCTGATTGATGGTAGCTAACAATATCTTCTTTTTTTTCCTGAAATTACAGAAATCCTAATTAGAAGTAATTTCCCTACATGTATCAAGCAAACTTCTCTTTTCACCACCATATATATCGACATGGCAAGAAGTCGAATGATTATTGTGTTTATGTTGACCAATGTAACGCTAATAGAAGAAAACTTTTAGAAAAGTACTAATATTAAAAAGCGTATATTGGCTAGCAAAGCAACAACGCAGAAGCAATAAATTATTCTGCAACTATAAGCATTTTAATTGGCATTACAGCCTCTTGTTGAATGTTGGATTGCTCTATTTCAAAGAATTCAGACTGCCTCTAACAAATACCTTCTGTTGAATGTTGGAAATCTAAGTTAATTTCGTGGAGAAGTCAAGCTCATTAAGTCTGCTCAGACCAGAAACCAAAAAGGCTAACTAGAAACAAGAAGACCATGCATGCAACCTATCTGATCTACCAATTTCCTTCTGATTTTTACCAACATTAATGTGAATGAAGAAAACTACTAGAACTTCAAACATTCTAGTCCTCGCCTCTGAATAGTTTTATTTGCCAACTTATTTAAGCCTACCATGCAGGATGCTCAGCTCAGGTACCGTCTACTTGTCTGCCTCGGCCGGGCCATGCCACCAGTGGATCCAATAATTGATATTGCACTTGCAAATATTTTTTTTTCTCCAAATTAGACATGGGATAATAATAATAATCTACATTCTACGTGGTTATATAATATATATACATACATTATTATACATATATGTACATATATAGTAAATTATGTACTGATGCATTATCCAGGACCAGGTCTCAATGCCATTTAAGTGTCAATCAATCAAATCTACTGGGTTGTTCATCAAACCATATCAAGCGTTAATATTACATAAATAAGTAGATCATGCAGAACTTTTGTTCTTCTCAAATGATGCATGAACTTCGAGCGTTGAGTGCCAATAATTTGCTCCATACGCATAAAAAAAAGGAAAAGAGAAAAAAAAACATGACCAGTTCTCAAGACTTCACAAAACCATGGAAAGGAGCAGTTGTCGAAAATAAAAACCAAAGAAGGAGCCTCCCAGGGTTTTGTCAACTCATCCAAGAATTTAATTGCATATAGAGGAATATATACATATGATTTTAAATTTAATTTCATTGGAAGCCGATCGACGTATAATCTGGGTCATTAAGTCAGCCCACTTAATATGATTAATTAGTACTCGATCGAAAGATGCAAACTATATATTATTTCATAGAAGTCTCTTGCTAGTTTCCGAACAATAATCCTAATTAACCACATGCATATTTATGTTGTTGTTATGCTCCATTCGAACGGAATGTATAATTAAAGAATATTTTGCTAACATCAAATGTAGATCTTGGGTGGGACGACTACATTGCATGCACCAGCACTGCACATTACATATCCATGTAATTCCATTAAAAAACTATCCCATGCAGGGTTAATACTTAGATAGTTTACTCCCCCACTGTTACTGAACTGGGTGTCTTAATTCTATGTGACAGGCATGAGGGCTCCATGTTAGCTAATAGTATGCCTAAATTTATATGTTACGAGTATGTCAGTGCATGGAGGCAATGCGTTAGAAAGTTCTCATGCACATATAATCAGATTTGTGTAGTAATAATACCCTCGATCGTATGCCTATATATATAGCATGCATTGCCTGTCCATGAGCTCCACATCTAACCATCAGGGCATTTTTGCGATTGAAAGCTCCCATATTACGTACGTAAATTGAGGTAGAGGAAGAGATCATCAAGGGAGATGGAGAAGAGCAGCAAGCCAAGAGTCGCCATTATCGGCGGAGGGATCAGCGGCCTGGCGGCCGCCAAGCAGCTCAAATGGCTGGACCCGGTGGTCTTCGAGGCGTCGGACTCCATCGGAGGCGTGTGGAGGCACTGCTCCTATCGCTCCACCCGGCTGCAGACGCCGCGCGCCGATTACGAGTTCTCCGACTACCCGTGGAGCGACCGCACCGACCCCACGTTCCCGACCCACGCCGAGATCCTCCAGTACCTGCATGGCTACGCCACCCACTTCGGCCTCTGGGGCCTCATTAGGCTCCGGGCCAAGGTGGTGGAGATCCGCCACGTCGGCGCTGGCGGCGCGAATGCCGGTTTCTCCGAGCTCTGGGGCGCCGAGGGACGCGCATTGGCCGGACGGCCCGCGTGGGAGGTCGGCGTCGTGGACGCCGACCAGCCTGAGAACGTTCAGGTGCCTCTTTCTGCTATCGTGCTTTAATTAATTAATTAATTAAGCATCGTTTCATTACGTACAAATTAATGCGAACTTGTGGTGCATGTGTGAAATATTATAAAAATTATGATCATTTCGACGTCCGTCGTTGCATGCATGCATGCAGTGGCACGAGTTCGAGTTCGTGGTGATGTGCATCGGCAAGTACGGAGACGTGCCCAACGTGCCGACGTTTCCACAGGGGAAGGGGCCGGAGGTGTTCAAGGGGAAGGTGATGCACGCTCTCGACTACTGCAAGCTCGACGAGGCCGCGGCCGGCGACTTGATGAAGGGGAAGAAGGTGGTGGTCGTCGGCTACAAGAAGTCCGCCATCGACCTCGCAGTCGAGTGTGCTGAAGCCAACCAAGGTTTGAGAAGATTATCACATTGCACCTTATAAAAGAAAGGAAAAAAAATCATATTAATTGCAGTGAGATATAGAGTACTATTTGTTTTATGTCACAAGAGTTTGGTCGGATGCATCACATCTGATATATTTTGTGTGAAACAAAAGAAAACGTGCACGGCGGGTCTGCATGCATGCAAGTCGAATTTTACCATTTTCAACGTTTGGACCCCTTTCAGTACATAAATCACAGAGATTTGGGGGCGACTGGGCCTAGTCAAATACAAGACCAGATTAAAAGCTGTGAAATCCTTACTGAATTGACTTGCCTAGCTTACTTGCAAGAAAAAAAAAATTAATTTCTTCATATACACATGTATACATACATAGAGCAGTATATATATTCACTTTGACTGACTTACTTTTAATGTTAAGATTTTATTTGAGAAATAAATTAGCAAAATAATAATTAGTTTCTCCAATCGTACTGTTGTGAAGGACCTGATGGGCAGCCTTGCACAATGGTGGTGAGAACTTTGCACTGGACAGTTCCATCTTACAGCATATGGGGCTTGCCCTTCTTTCTCTTCTTTGCGACCAGATTCTCCCAGTTCGTCTATGAAAGGCCAAATCAAGGATGGCTAAGATCCCTCCTCTGTCACCTTTCTTCTCCAGTGGTAAATTGATCAATTAGAAGAAATATATCAACGATTTTGGACTTAGAATTGATTACATGCTTGACGGCCGGGACCTTAATTCATATTGACGTACGTACATATAATGTTACTGCAGAGGAGAGGGGTTTCAAAGTTCATCGAGTCTTATCTCGCATGGAAGCTTCCTCTGGACAAGTATGGACTGAAACCAGACCACCCCTTCGTGGAGGATTACGCGTCATGCCAAATGGCCATATTGCCGGAGAACTTCTTCGCCGAAGCCGACCGGGGCCGAATTTTGTTCAAGAGATCGTCAAAGTGGAGCTTCTGGGAAGGAGGCGTTGCCTTGGACGACGGCACCAAGCTGGAAGCCGATGTGGTGTTCCTGGCGACAGGGTTTGACGGCAAACAGAAGCTGAGGTCAGTGTTGCCGGAACCCTACCGGGGCTTGATAGTGAACTCATCCGGCGTCATGCCATTGTACAGGTACGTGACCATTAATTAATCAACTAATAACAGCAGTGCGTTGTTTGTGATGATGATTATTTTATACGTTTAATTATAAACAACGAATGCACGCACGCCATGCCATGCCATGCCATGCAGGGGCACGATCCACCCGTTGATCCCTCACATGGCGTTCGTGGGGTACATCGAGAGCGTGTCGAACCTGCACACGTCGGAGCTGC
This sequence comes from Pontederia crassipes, assembly GCA_030549335.1. Lineage (NCBI taxonomy): Eukaryota > Viridiplantae > Streptophyta > Magnoliopsida > Commelinales > Pontederiaceae > Pontederia > Pontederia crassipes. Next base: position 23,075,066 of record CM060185.1, on the reverse strand, counting down.
GGTGCAGGTGGCTGGGCAGCCTGCTCAGGGGGGAGTTCGAGCTGCCGAGCGTGGAGGGGATGTTTGGGCAGGTGGAGGAGGAGGTGGAGGTGATGAAGAGGACCACGAGGTTCTACAGGCGCCACTGCATCTCCACCTACAGCATCAGCGACAGCGACGACATGTGCCGGGACATGGGCTGGCGGTCATGGAGGAAGCACAGCTCGCTCGCCGAGACCTTCAGCCCTTACAACAACCAGGACTACAAGCAGCAGCAGCAGCAACACGACGACAGGGAAGACAGAGACCCGAAAAAGACGGACTAATAAATATATAAAATATCCGTCAGGAACCCTAATTAATTAATTAATTAATTAATTAATTAAAGATGCAAACTTTACAGTTTTATGCCTGCGTCAATTAATTATTGGAAATATCCAATTAGAGATAAAATAAGATACTTTTGATTGTGCTTCCTGTAAACAACGCATTCAAGAGTTTTTGGTCATCAAACCTGCTGTAATGGAGTTATTCACATTGAAATAATAAAGTTCTAGACTATACTTCGACTTGTTTACTAGTTATTCTACTTTGCACTTTTCTTTTCCAATTAACTCATTACGAATTTTTTTAAAATATACGCATGTATTATATTTATTTATGTATATATAGCTGTCAATTGACTTGAGAAAATATATATAGGTGTCACTTTGACTTGAGAAACCAAATGTAGAAACTATTAATTATTCAACTTAAATGTATCATTGAGAGCGTCAAGAACCCAAAAGGTACAACCATAGTGTATAAGATATTTCAGAAACAATTTGGACGTTTTTACGAACTAATTCTACCTGAGTGTCAAAACTTTAAACAGTAATTTTGTTCACTGAATTTAACGTTTGGAATGCATGAGGAAAAAATGACAAAGGAAACTAGCCTTGAAGCCCAAGATGGGGCTAATAATTATTACACCCCAAACCTACTGGCATTTAATGGGTCCAGCATTCATGTGGTGTCACTCATACAACAAGCATGATTCACCAAATGTCTTGAACACCATCTAATACTAAATGAGAACTCTACTTGGTTCCGTAGATGAAAGGAGGAGAAGGTTAACATCCCTCCTGGATAATGCTTTCGAAGAGAAATGGCTATGCTAGAAGCAGCAGAAGAAAAATGAGCTAGGTCAAGATAAACCAAGGGAGCGACAAATACAGGTAGCAAACTCGACCCCTCATCTTATAAAGCTCGAAGGATTAATACATTCCGTACTAATCTTTTTGAATGTCATATGCTTCTTATAGTTGCTGAATAAAGGAAAAGGAAAAAAAATGCACCAGCTCTCATTGTCATCATCATGTGAACTAAAGCCGCCTTTAGCCGATGCTTATCTGAACCCCTGTTCTAGATTTAAAAATGAATTGCTGGCCCAGTCTCTTCTCAGATATGAGAGTCAGCAATCATAGCAAACAAGATTTCTAGGGTACGAGGCATATCTAATATTTGATCAAACTGTTGTTAATCCTGCTTACTGGTACGGTGCAAATAGTATAGATGAATTATGCCCACCAAAGCCGAAGGAGTTGGATAGAGCCACCTTCACATTCAATCTTTCCTTTCTGGAGCCCACAAGCAATTTGATATCCTGAATCCACATTTTCAGGTTTAGAATAATTGTTTTCTCATCAATCTATCCATATATGACATCTGAATGAAATGGAAATGAAAATTTAGGAATAACTGCAGACACAGATTAGCCTACCCAGGAAAAATTATAGGAAGTACAAAGAGATGCTACTTTAAGCAATTAACACCACTACAAATGTCTATCATGATTTAAAAGCAATAGAAGGAAAATATAACAAATATACCATTGATCAACAAGCAAAGGGACTATGAGAATATACCACATTTTGCTCTGGATTGTCGAGGTTAATATTTGGATGGACCCACCCTGTTCGAATAGCCTAATACAAGCATGAAATATGTTGTAAGAAAAGGTAGAACAAACATAATTCACTATATAAGCTCATTATCTACTGACAAACCCAAGCAAATCTATACAGGCACATACTTCAAAAGATGTTTAACACATTTTTTTCTTACATGGAGATTTCATCGCGTACAACATACTAACATAGTGTGGTTTACAAGGATCACTACTTAAGACACCAAAACAATCTTGTGTTTTTTGGTATAGACCTGGTGCATCACATGTCCTAGATTTCAGAGCTGAAGTTTTTTTCTACTATTATGTATGCTTGATGCTAGAGAGCATACACTGGCAACTTGCTTGTCTGAAATGAATATGACATTTCCAAACTCATGCAAATTGATTCAAGAATGAAAGCATGTGTCCATGCCATGTCTTTCCCTCCACACCAATCCTTTCTCTTCTACAAACAATGGAAGGATAGTTCCCGACACTGTAATTTTGTAGATTACAACTTTTAACAGTTGGAAGCACTATGACACATTTCAATATGCTTTCTTCCCCATTTAACTTTCAGCACTTGCATAAATATATCTCAGACTAGAATAACGTTGAACCACTTTCCAGTTTCAAATCAAAAGAACTTGTGACAAGCAAGGGTTACAATAAATTCTTGCTGATCTAGAATTACTTTTGGTAGCCTAAAGCTCTGTTTTTTTTGTCTGCTTTACATACCTGTGATGATAAAAAAGTAAAGACATGACATTTTAAGACTTGAGACCCTTTAATCATCTGCTAAATTAAGAAATCTAGAATGCCGTTACCTGTATAGCAGCAATGGCTTCCACTGCACCAGCAGCTCCTAATAAATGACCAATCATGGATTTCGTCGAGTTCACCTTCAGCTGCATCACTTTGACAGTTAGCTTCTATATTCATCCAATGGTATTTTTTATATTGCAAAAGTTGACACAAACCTCTGGATTGTGACCAAAACAGTGCATAAGTGCTTGATATTCTTTAATATCACCAGCAAGTGTTGATGTAGCATGAGCATTTATATAGTTGACATCTTCTCTGGGGACCCCTGATTCCGTTAATGCCTTTTCAATGCAAAGGATGACACCCTTACCTGATTCCAAATAATGACAGCATGTTAAGGTAATCATGACAAATAAATATAAAAAAAGCTCAAATTGTGTGCAAGCTTGTCTATAGCTATAAATTATTGCCTTCAGGATGTGGCTCTGTCATGTGGTAGGCATCACAGGTGAAACTTCCCCCTAGGAACTCAGCATATATTTCTGCTCCTCGTTGCTGCAAAGGCCAAGAAACATTAATATGACATAAAGAAGGAAAGGAAATAAAGACAATTCTACTGATTTATTATGCCACTTGATTCTTTATACTTGAATGGAACCTTAGCATGGTCCAGCTCTTCTAGCATAAGGACACCAGACCCTTCCCCCATAACAAATCCATCACGATCCTGGGCGGGAGAAACTAAAATAATCAGGTAAGGATGAGTTTATTGCAAAATAAACAACATGCAAGATGTTAAATTAAGAATGATATTCAATCAAGCAAACAAAGAAGATTCTAAAATAGTGAACTACCCTTGACAACTTGTTTTTTTTTTTTTTTTTGAAACAAGAAAGGACGACTAGCAAGAGGGTAGTCATCCAAGAGTTTCATTACTAATAATAATAAGGATTACAATAAGTTTAAAAGAGAGGCCAGCAGTGGCACATGATCAAGAAGTCAAAAAGACAGCAGCACACTACTCTAAACCAAAAATGATTTCACAACCCCATGAACAAACAATCAGCGCGCACCCAGCAAAGATCGCGAAACCAGATTCGCCCCCTCCATTTGGGCGGCTCCTGGCTGATGACGGATTGGATTGCGGACACACTTTCGCCTGACACCACAAGCCTGAGCCACCAGGTCAATGATGTCCGGGTCGTGCACCAGAGTGGAATCAGGTTCGACGACTGGCACAGGATCACCAGCCAGCCCTGTGGCACAAATTTTCTCAACTGACGCACATATCACGCTCGTCGCCAATGCCGCCGTGGCGTCCGTGAGGCCAGGGACAAGACCCACAGTCAAATCATTACCATCATTGGCACGTTGATCCACCAAAGAAACCACAAGCCCAGAGTTGTTCATCTTGCAAGGTTGGCATAAAGATGTCGTAGCCACCCCTCAGGTGGTCAAGCCCCTGCCCACAACTGTCCTCTGATTTACACCGCCACGTGAGTGCAAAAGAAAATGCTGGACCGGCCGGCCCTTTACCAGAAGTTGCCGAGGCACGCGAGGTCTAGCACCGAGACGCCGACAGACGTGCAAACTCACAGGGCTGTTACCCGATCCACCGTGACTGACCAACCGGAAAGAGGGGTGGATACGCCGGCATCCTGTCCCAAGTCCGCGGAGCGATCATCAGGTGGCTGAGACATAGATGCCGCCAGAGAGGGAGACCGGGCCACGCTGGGCGGCCGCTGCACTGGCGATGGACCCCGCACAACCCGCGGTGTGCCAACGCGGGCGTGATTGTGGCGCTAAGATCGCCCGCGGTTCACGAGCCCGACAGAATAGCTGAGGCGGACCAGGCTGAGGAGAGGTGAGGGATGACAGGTTTTGGAGGGGTGGTTTCTCGCCAGCGGACGCAACAATGGTCGTCGGCGGTGAGCCAAGCGCATCAGGCACCGCCACCCCAACATCCGGAAGCTGTGTGGTGGGGATGTTGTTCCCCTGGGTCGCAAACTCAAGGGGAGAGGGGGAAGCCAAAGGGTCATCAAGGCATGGGAGCATGTCACGTAATCCCAACACGTGGGGAACAGCATCAACCAGAGAGATAAGCGATGATTCATCTCCCAAGCGCACCTCATCACCAGCACCACACCCCGTTGGGGGCAGAGGAGCATCCCCGCTGAGAGCATGCCGCTGCAGCCCTGAGGCGTCGGGCTCCATAATCACGCAGCTGGCATCGGCACACGTGGCATCCCCGAGCGGAGTGGCACCGCCAAAGTCAGCACGCGAGCCAGAATGTGGGGGATGCGCAGCGGGCCGACGGACATGTGGCCACAGAGGCTGCCGCGGGCGCCACTCCCAGCGCGTCGCCTGTGGCGGCGGAGGGCTGCTGCTGGCCACAACTTCTGCCCATGAGTGGCGCTGAGAGCAACCTCCAATTCGCGCACCGAAATGGTGAAAGTCCGGCCATCAGCGCATAGTTCAACAAAAGAGGGAATCCGTGCCCAACAACTCAACTCCAGGCGAGCATGAACATTGGAGATGTCCCGGCATCATAATGTCGCGCAAAGTCGCGAAAGGGCGGTTGATGGCCGAGAGGGCCTCTGCATATCTGAGGTGAAAGGGACACCACAAGGGAGATTGAGCGCAGTTGACCAGATGCCGACTGCCTACCGCTGATTCCAGCCGACCATGGCGATCAATGGATCGACAGCATGTCATTCAGCCACACAGGGTTCGCCACCAAACATTGGCGCTGCTCCACCGAGCTGAGCCACAACAGGACACTAGATGGGGAGAGACGAAGAGGCGTCCCGAGGTGCCGCTTGATGGCAAGCTGAATCTTGTCCAGCTGATCCGTCGACGAAGAGAGCTCCCCAATCAAACATTGGGTGAGGAAATGCATGGTATTAGCAGCCTCAGGACCCCAGGGCACAGTCACAACAGGTGCTTGCAACATCAACGTGCCAGCCGGCTCCTCCGGCTGCCCATTGCAAAGTGACTCCGGGCGGCGCTGCCGCAAAGGTCAGGAGGCATGCCTATGTCCAAAGCCCCCACACCGGAGGCACCGCATCGGCTCTCTGCAATCACGCTGGAGATGACCACGACCACGGCAGCGAAAGCACAGTACACCCCTAGCAAGCGGATGTTGCCTGGTCATTCGCCGAAGGGACCAGCCGTTCGCTTCCTCCACGTAATGCATAGGAGGCATAGTCTTGGTGATGGTGAAAATGGGTTCGTGGCATCGTCGGCAGGGATTGCCGGAGGCAGGGGAGGGGCGTTGGGGAAGGGCTTCACATCATTGCTCTAAAGAAAATGGATTCGTTTGCTTGTTTGCACATCATGGAATATTGCCAGTAGAAAAGAGTAATCAGTTTGTATCCAAGACAAACCTAGAACACAGCCAAATGCTTCATAGTATCAGGGGGTATTACATTTAAAAACTTAGATGAGCATACAAAAGATGTCAAGGCAATCATCTATCAAGATATGATGCATAATCTTTCCAACAAAGGGCTTTTTGTTTAGAGAAAAATGAATTTCTTGCAATTCATTACCTCTCTTTCTTGCATTTGGCAACAAGGAAAACTTTGGCGGAAAATAAATTCCAGTTGACTGAAGTTTAAAGAAGAGTTCGAGAATTAGAGTAGTTCACTATTTATATTAATTTGTTAGGATTATAAACTAAGATTTTTTGGCTTATACCCCTAAACTATAAAACTATCTACCTGATTCAATATTTTTTAACCCTTCTGTACAAGTCCATCAACTTTTCTATAATTATGATTTGTTCACTTCCCAATTAACAGAAGAACTATCGAGTTGGGTAGGAGTGAACTGTCAAATCAGGTAAAGTTTGAGGGAGATAAGCATGTAGCTTTATAATTAGGGTGGATGAAATCCAGGGAGATAAGATGAACTAGCCCTATTTTTGTCCATACAACAAAACATAAAAAAAAAAAGTAAACTAGTTTCTCCTTTTTTGAGAGAGAGATAGTTTCTCCTTTTTACTTATAACTCTCTTCTTTTTCTTTTTTCTTTTTTTTTCTGGAGAAGATTCTCTTTCTTCTAGATTTTGTTTCATGTAAAACAAATGCAACTTTAGAGATGAAGAGCAAAAGTGGTACATACAACATCCCATGGGCGTGAAGCTTTGGTGGGATCATCATTTCTTTGAGAAAGTGCTCTGCATGCCACAAAACCTCCCAGTCCTGCAAAATATAAGTTGACGCATTCAGGTTCCACACGGAATCCTTTCAAAGTTTGTTTAATGAGATGGTCAAGACATGTACCAATAGGTATAACTGCAGCATCGGAACCCCCACAAAGCATCACATCCTGTAGTATTAGGATAGCAGTATAATAAACTGCAAAAAAATCATATAACTGAAGTCCGAGCTGGGAATTTAAGGAGACTTACAGCTTCACCTCGTATAATGTGATTTGCCGCATTCAGAATGCAGAAGTTACTGGTCGCACATGCAGTTGAAATTGAATAATTCGGCCCCATCCAGCCCTAAGGTGAACATAAAAATACACAAATTTATGGGTACTAATACTTTTTAAGAGAGCTCATTGCTATTAATAATGGGAGAAAATCTGAAAATAAAAAAACATAAATTTTATATTGCGTATCATTTGTCCCACCAGATCCATTGCAAGCATTGCAGATCCCATGTTAGTAGTTGCAAAGGGTACACAGAATGGGTTCATCTTCCTATATGAAATTCGTAAAGCTTCAATTGCATCATTGAACACCTGAAAAAAGAGTATCCTAATCAACACGAGTTTCACCAAAAGCATCAAATGTGGAGGAACAAATGCTCAAAATTGTACGAAACAAAGATAAATCATTTTGTGCTTAAATATCTGGAATTCCAAGCAGAATTATTATTCCCTGTGATGTTTTCCTTATTTAAAAATCTTAATATATTAAGAAACCACATTTATTTTACTCATCTTTCATAGAAGAGCAACCCGTTCAACAATCATTCGACCAATCCTTTAAGGTAAACCATGTGAAGTGGAAAATAGAAGACATGAGGTGCTACCCAAGATCTGGTGCTTGGTTGATTTGGGATGGATTGACCCAAGATCTGAGCAGTCCAGGTGAAAGGGATCTCAGAAAGCTTTCACCCAATAGGTCGTCAAGTAGGGAGCACGTGAGCGCCACTAACATTTTTATATTGCCCCAAGATCTAGCTTAAGGAGGTGTTTTTGACAGGTGGGATGCTATGTAAGCAATATTACAAGACATGCTAAGGTCCTTATTCCAGATCGTGTTTTTATCCTATTGAAACTATGTAGTATATGTGTACTTCCTACAAGTCTATATTGATAAATCTGGATGATTACCATGGAACTCATAATTGCACTCTCCAACTCAGAAGAAAAAAAAAGATGAATAGAAATTGCGCTTTGATTTAAAGGAGACATCGGGGATGTTTTATATATATTAATTGAAGTATTCAAGAGACGATCACCCAAACAACTGGGTTTGCACAACTATGACATGCTAATCACTATCATGCAATTTTTTTTAACACTATCACGCGATTGGTTGTTGCACTTGTCTCTGAAACCATGAATTAATTACATGCTAAGGACATCACAATCAAGAATTAAATGCATGAACAGAAAACAAAAGGACACCTTCATGCCACCCATCCCTGATCCAATAAGAACACCACATCTTGTTTTGTCAAAGTGACTCATGACCTCTTCTGTAACTCCTCCATGTTCCAAAGCTTTTTTGCCAGCAGTAAGTAAGTAAAGCATGAATTTATCCATACGCTTTGCTAGTTTTGGCGATACCCACCCATCTGTTGAAAATGATTTAATTTCTCCTGCAATTCTCTATAAGAAAGTTGAACATCAGCATCCATTCATTGCTCTGATATCATTATTTAAATATATCTATTATTTATGGCAGAGATTTTACAAAAATTGGAGGTGAATTTCTTCAACATTAAAGAAAGAGGAGGGACCACTAATTACCGTTGGAAAACTGGAGCAATCGAAGGTTTCAATTTCACTTATGCCACTGACACCCTCCAGGAGATTATTATAGAAGACATCCGGATCATGACCCAGTGGTGACACCACTCCCATGCCTGTCACAACAACCCTCCTGTGTTTTGTGTGCTTGTTCTCATCCACAACCGGCTTTGCAGGCTCCAGGGCAACTGCCATTGGTTTTCCTGCATTTGACACATCAATAAGTCAGCAACCTAACAAATATCTGCCAACCACATGTCAAGATTTCTGATAATGGACCAAAATAAATAAATAGTTCTTTTCAATCCTCAAAGTTAAGAGTTCCCCCCACTGTTCTGACCGCTGGAATTCAACCCAAAGTCATGAAATAACCACAGATTTGGGCGTTCAACCCCAATACGCAGCTCGCAATCATCGAAGTACAAACAAAAAAGAAAGCCAACAAAAACAAACCCTGAGGGGGAAAAAACAGGAAGAATGCAAATTTCGTAATTTAGTCGGTTCAAATGTCCCGCACCTTCATCACAACAAAAAATAACAAGTAGGGTAATTTCGTTGGTTTAACCGCAGGAGAAACGCAAAGATATCTTTGCGCATTGGATGAGCAGATTTAATCAATTCTCGTGGAATATTCGAGGGATCCAATACGAAAACTTGTGACTTCCATTTATACTACTATAGTGACGGCTGTGGGCAATCTCAAACAAACATCTACCAAACGAAAATGGATGAAGAAAAATGGGCAATAAGTCGAGAAAACGAACGAGGAAGAAGATTAAATAATATTCACATGATGCAAAGATTTGGTTAACAACCCAAATAATTCCGAACAGCATATAAACATGGAATTTCTTGTTCCCGCACATCTAACTGAGGCATTGTGGAATAGAGAGAGATAGGAGAATGACGAAAAGGAGACAGCACCAGATGCGGCGGACGGTTGGGCGGCCATCCGCCGCCGACGGCGAGGCCGAAACGCATCGGCGTTCGCCGCTCCGAAAAGCGCCGTGAGGCCGCCGCCGCTCCTCGCGACGCGCGACTCAGCGCAGGGCTCGAGCGAGGATGCGACCCTCTGGATCCAGGATCCACGGAGGGCGGAGGGCTGCCGCCGCCGTCCGGCCCCGGCGGAGAATAAGATCGCCTGGGCTGAAGTCCTGGCGCCGGCCCGGCCGGAGGGTCGTAGGCGCCAAGCCGCCATCGGCGACCGGCTGTCGTGGTCGCATGCGCCGGACATGCACGCGGCGGCGAGCCACGTGGCGCACGGGGACGCTCCGGCGGCCGCGCCCGCCATCCGTGGCGATACCAACGAGGTGGAGGAGGAGGAGGAGGAGGAGAAGAAGAGCGACTGATGGAGCGAATGGTCGGCTGCGCTTCGCGTATTTTATTAATTGATTGATGAAAAAAATCGATTTATTTAGGAACGACGGGGGTGAGAAAGAAGAGCTCAAAATGAAAAGTACAAGAAAAAAACAAAAAATATAGGACAAGGCAGTGATCTCATTTTCTTAATTCGTGTATAAATCTATTATTGTTATTTATTTGTTTTTTTTTTGTGATTTGTGATAGACAGTCAGAGTGGAAAAGATAGGAAGGAGACGATGGCAGTGGTCGATACGGCAAGAAGTGAGGAGAGAGAGGGGGGGGGGGGAGAGAGAGAGAGAGCAACCAATTCATAAATTACATAAATATTCATCTTTAAAATATATATATATATTAAATAACTTAGTTTATTATTATTATTATGCATCATTAATTTTCTTATGTTTGCTACAAAATTACACTGCAACACAATTTTGTATTTGAGGTAATACATCAAGAATCGGATCAACACAACAAAAAAAATGTTTCTATTAGTAATAAAAAGAATTAGAGAAAATGCTTTCTTTATCAAATTGTCTCTTCATTTACCCCAAATTATATTTACTTTTTGACACAATCAAAATATAATTTCGATGGTCGCGCATCAAGATTGGATTTTCATCTAGGAAGGAAAAATGTGATTGCACTTGACTTGACATAAATTTGCCTTGGTGTGTGACAAAAAAAAAAGAAATATATTATTATTCAATCCGTAACATATGTTTTGTATGCATGAAACTAGGTCTTGCTACACACGTGCTACAAGTTTCTCATCCAATTCTCATTTATGTCATTTATTTTAAATTAATTTATTTGCATATTATAAATATGACTCGGACTTATTTTTGCTTTAAAATTTCTATCAGCTACAACTAAACATGTGTACGTAATCTTCACCTGACTATATATAGGTACGTACGAAAAAAAAGAAATTGAAGTAGTTTGCACATATTTGTACACTACATTGGATATATTTAAATGGATCCCCATCTCAATCATTTTGAATATTGGCACCCCAAGTTCTTTGTAAAATAACAAATTGATCCTTCAACTATTTAAACATTTCAATTTTATTTCCTTTCACATATTAATTATTTTTCATATATATTCCATAGTCGTATTAAATCATAAATGATAGTTTAATATCCATCGTATTAGGATAATAAATAATCTATGTTTATAATTTATATTATATTACATTATATTAAAATGAGAGTATTATCATGTCACATCTCTCATATTTTTAAGGAAAACATTTATATAATCATTCTTTTTAATTAAAAAAATTTATTAAAAATAAAAATATTATCTAATAAGAATGTTTTAATAATTGAAAATCCATATTTCTATATTATACTAAAATGAGCGTAGCCTAATGGAACATAGTACACCATCAATTTTCAATGAAGATTTAATAACGTTGCTCTTTTCAGTTAAAAATGTCAAAAGTCTACGGAAAAAATACACAATACATATAAATAATAAAAAAATATTATTAATAATTAATATTTTAATTTCCAATGTATTTAAATAATTAAAATTTATCATTCTAGCTACTTTGTTATGCTCATTAAAATAAAGTATCCAATAGAAGTATATGAGAGATACACTCATGGCTTGATAATAAATCTTTGTTAATTGAAAAGAATTATCTATGTAATTTTTTTCTTAAAAAATATGATAGAACATCAGGTGTCATAATAATACTCTCACTTTATATAATATAAATATATATTATTTAGTATGATATCACAATGAATATTAAATTATCATATATTATTTAAAATAATTATGTAATATATTATTAAAATAATTAAAATGTGAAAGAGACTAAAATTGAAATGCTTAAATAGTTGAGAGACTATTTTGTTACTTAACAAAGTTGAGGTATGGACTTGGAATCATCTTAAAATTGTGGGTAACAATGTTGTAAATTACTCCATTAAATCACTATAAAGAAGGCGATGTGTGGACATGTGATAAGAATCCTTACTTGCTTAGTATCCATGAGGGCAAGGGTGAAAGTAGTTGGGATTGAATTTTTTATCTAAAAAATCATCCATTTTTATGAGCAAATTTTTTAAATTAAAAAAATAATCTTGAAATCATATGAAAAAATAACTAATCAATTTTTAAGATGGTTTTTGCGGATCCCTACTTTTAGATAATAATATTTTAAAAAATATATATATAATAAATTAAAAAACATAAAAGTATTTAATTTTATATTAAATATAAAATATACTACTAAATTTTTAAAGTTACTAAATTAAAATTCGATAATGTGATGATAGAAAAGTATGAAAATTTATACATATATCTATAATAATAAAAAAAGATAACTTATTAATTTGTTATATAAATAAAAATTATAAATAAAAAATGAGCTCCATGAGCGGACGGAACTCTATTTTAGAAGATCAATTTTATTTATTAGAAATCACTTTAAATTATATTCGTGTCTCTAGTTTTTTTTTTAATTTTTTCAATTCGGGTAAACTTTTTGGGTTGGTCGGAAAAAGTTGTGATTACCTTATAATTTTGTATAATATTCTATTTTATGATAAAAATATTAAAATTAAATCTGTTATGAAATCATTAAAGAGTATAGATTCCTTGTGTTAGTCTACTCTATGAATTAACAAAAATCGTATTAGCTTATTCGTATCCAAAAAAATAAATTAATTAATCTTATGATGTCATGATATATTCGTTGCCTCACCTGCAATCCAGAGTTTTAAAACATCATGATTGAGTGGACTTTTCAGAAAGTTTCAACCTTACAGTCTGTTTTAGTTCATCTTGTTGAAAGTCTGCACCAAATTTGTAAATTCAGTAATCTAACGTATGTTATCGAAATAATAAAAAATAATATGTTATCTAAAATTTTAATGATTAGTGTTGGTTCTTGCTATGCGAGTCCGAAAAGAAAAGAAAAACCAATTCATGTCAAAAAATTCAATCCGAGTCCTTGAAGACATCCGAATTGAAGAAGGAAACAAATCCTATGCAAAGTTGTTTAGACACTAAGCTATAAAACGAAGATATCATCCCTTGAAATCGTGCGCCGCAGTCAACAGGACGGACAGCCACTAAGAGAGAGAAAAAGAAAAAAGAACTTCGAGATTCGATTCGGGAACGAATTTTTATCCGTTCTCAACAAAACTTCAGGCATTACTTCTCAGCAGTCTTCTCATCTATTCTTCATATTCCGGTGAGATCGTTCTAACTTTTATCCTCAATTTTGAGAGACATTTATTCTGTGACATTCAAGATCGATTCTTGAGATTATTATTGTATTCCTCTGCGTAGTTCAGAGAAAATATTTTGTAACATACTATTATTTCATAGTGAAAGATCTGCTACTTGCTCCTATGATTTTTTTCCTCTCACGTTGAGAAGTTTTCCACGTCAAATTTCTGCGTCTTTGGTCTGATTTAATTCATTTATATTATTAGCATCATCCCATTATTATTGTGCGCATTAAAAAGGAAAAAGAAGATAATTCTGCGACTATCAGTTCAACATTTTTTCCCAACAATTAGAACAATAATATTAAAGTTGACACAATATCATCAATAATTGTTAGAGGAAAGTACAATATCAAAATTTTCAACATGATTACCAAGGGGTTGGGGTGGAGTGTCTCCTCGCTTAAGCAAGCTCTCTAATTTATGTTCTTATGAATGCATGAAATTTCTATTGAGAACCTTACCTACGTACATAACCTAGTGTGACCTATGTCGGATTAGTTGGATTCAATGTTAGGCCGACTTTTTAATCTGTGGCCAATGTATTCCGTAACGTCGTGCAGACATTCGGCACCTCTTATTAGAAATTGGAGATTGGTTACAAAAAAATAATTAATTCTATTTATGAAAAGACTAAAATGTCCTCTCACAAATTATCCTCCCTTTTAATATTTTTAAAAAATAAAATAATATATAATAATAAATAATCTAAAATCTAAAAAAATAAAAAAGGCTCGCTTCCCCCTTCTCCCTCAAGCGGCCTTCCTAGCACCGGCGGGAGGCGGAAATGACACCCCTTGTCCTCTCTGCGCCCCATGAAATTGCAGGTGACACTATTACGCCTCGCACTCCATTCTCAATGTTAGGATGTGTTTGGTTGAGGACTTGAGGGTCAAAGGATGATAATGAGGGGGACGGAAAAGAAGGAGAATATATTTTTTCTTGTTTGATTGAATTTAAGTTGGAGGGAAATGAAGGGGAAAGCCTCCTCCTTTCCCTTTTTATTTCTCCTCCAATGTTCCATTTTTTTTCTCCTCTAAATCAGGGTGGAAAGGAGGGGAAATGTATATTTAGTATGTGTTTCCAATTTTGACCAAATAAATTAAACACATAACTATATATGTAAATGATAAAATCATCTAAATAAATTAATCACTTAACATTCATTTTCTTCCCTTCCCTTTAATGTGTCAACCAAATAGGGATAACTATTCACCTTCATTTTTCTACATTCCCTTCCCATAATTTCCATTCCCACTTTTTATCTTCCCTTCCCCATAATGAATTTTGAAATAAACAGGCCCTTAGGGTCGCGCTACGCGATGGTGGCACCATCGTAGCTAGATCTTCTCCAGAGGTGGCCCATCGTTATGACACCCTGTGAACATGACACTATTACGACTCACGATGGGGGAGGCGGCCGAGAGAGAGCTGCGGAGGGGCATGGAGGAGCTAATTGATGGGACGGTCCCCTTGTTGATCACACCTGGAAGCTACAGACGTACTGGCTGAGGTGAACCACCACAAGCTGATGCGGGAGTGGGACGCGATGTGGTTCCCAATCTGGCTCCATCGAGTTGGGTGCAGGACACCTTAGAATAGAGCATCTCCTGCTGCTCGTTGGACTACTAAAATTGTTGGCTTGTAGCTTCTTGGGCCCCGCAAAAAAAAGGGCATTGGACGTTTGGGAGGTTGATGACGAAGGGGAATGAGAAACTAGGGCTCTCCGGTCCGACGTCGAAAGTAGTGACGATGACATCATGGGAAGGTGACTCGACTGTGTCCATTATGATGGCATGGTGGCACAGTCGCTCCTACAATCATGATCGAAGGAGACGAAATCGAGGAACTCAGGCGAGCAAGTGGTGTGGAGGTGGAGGATGGGGTTCGTGTGGACGTGGAGAACTGCGAGTCAGCGCTGGAGAAGTGGTAGGTGGTCGGGAGAAGGGGTGCAATCCTAGGAGTAGGGATAAAAGAGATGGGTCGAGCGGTCAACATTGGAGGTGGCAGTGGTGGGCAGCGAAAAGGGTTCATGTAGAGTCGTCGTCCGGGACACGAACATGGGGGTGCTGTCCCCCCTCCGATGGCCTCACTAGAGGGAGGGAGAGGGGGAGGGGGATAGCTGGGTAGTGCCCCACTCTTTTTTATTTAATATTATATAATTTATTAATATATATTGTTTTATTTTTTAAAACATTAAAAGAAATTATGGAAATGTATTTTGGACTTTTTATAAATAAAAATTTTTAAAAATGAAAAAGTTAACAGAATCATATGAATTGGCTAAAGTGGAATCACAATATAATTTAGGGATATCTTATGATAAGTCCATATAATTTATGGATGTCTTTGTCACCCACCATATTTTGCATATCCCACAATCTATAGTGGACACTCTTGTTTCTACTAAACAAGGGAAAAGGGAATATGTTGTGCACCAGTGGACAACATATATGATGCTCAGCACATTCATCGTTGGATTAAAATTAATGGTCTAGATTCAAACTAACAACTCAAAAGGTTGTGCCACTTTTCAGACTATTGGATCATATTGAATGGTCCATATTCCAACATCCACCAAACCCCAAGCCTCCACTCATCTCTCTCTCACAGCCACCGAACTCACCCTTCTGTCCCAATTTCTCCTCCATCTCACCCTTTCTCCCTCAATGCCATGAATACCTAGATTGTAGCAACCTTGGATTATCAATTTCAGGTGATGCCACTGCCCTCTCTCTCCTTCTTCCTCTCTCTTTCAGGTCCTGCCTCTGCCCTCTCTCCTTCTTCGTCTCTCTTTTAGGTGGCGCTGCCACTCCTCTCTCTTTTGGATGCCACCACTGCCCCCTATCTCTCTCTCCCTCTTCGTCTCTCTTCCAAGTGCCACCACCGTTGCCCTTCATCTCTCTTTCAGGTGCCGCCACTGCCCTGTCTCTCCCTCTCTGCCTCTTCGTCTCTCTTTCAAGTGCCGCTGCCGCTGCCCTTCCTCTCTCTTTCGGATGCCACCGCTGCCCTCTCTCTTCGTCTCTCTTTTAGGTGCCGCCGCCACTGCCCTTCCTCTATCTTTCAGATGCTGCCACTGCTCTCTCTCCCCCTCTTCCTCTCTCTCCCCTCACATCCGACGAGGTTCGCAGCCACTGATCTCCCTCCCTCCCTCTTATTTTTTTTTTATTTTTTAGATTCATATCTTAATTAATTTTGTTACTTGTAGTTCTCATGTCTTCATATGTCAACAATGAAATGGATGTCAGTGGTATTCAGAATCAATGCATTGAAGAACTAGAGGCTATGCAACAAAGGTATGCCAATTTTGTCTTCTTTTTTATACTTTTAAATGTAAACAAATGCTTACGTCGAATATTCTTACATTAACAATATGCAAAACATTGATCAAGAGATGCAATGTGATGATGATAGTTTTCCTATGGATAATAACCTTCGAAAACCATGTGTTGGCATGATTTTTTATTCTGAAATAGATGCATACAAGTACTACAGCTAAATTTATTGGATTTTCTATTAGAAGGTCTTATGCTACTAAGTCTAGAAGAACAAAAGAAATCATAAGAAGGAAGTTTGTTTGTTCAAGAGAAGGGCATAAAAATTATAATTCGAAACAATCTTTGGGGAAAAAGTGAAACGGAGAAGAGATGTTAGGGATGATTGTCAGGCATGTTTAAAAGTTGCTATAAGAAGTGATGGTAAATGCGAAATTAAAGAATTTCAAGAAGAACACACATTGTCTAGCTTCTCCATAAAAAATATTCATATTGCGTCCACATAGTCAATTATCAGACTCTTCCAAAGGAGTTATTAACATATTACATGATAAGGCTGTTGGTCCATCAACAATATCTAAACTTCTCACTTATTCCGGTGAATCATCGCTACTGCTAAAAAATGCAGGGACCATTTGAAACCCACAAGAAAGAGTAACATTGGTAGTGATTGCATGGGTGTTGTTGCTTATTTTTTGGATAAAAAATCAGACCACGAGAGTTTCTTTTTTAGATGGGAACTAGATGAAAGTTATACTACAAGAAGTTTCTTTTGGGTAGAGAGTAGATCAAGAGCCACCTATATGACATTTAGAGATGTTTTGGTTTTTGGTACAATATATAGGACTAATGCATTTTGCATGTCATTCACTCCTGTTAACCATCATAGGCAATCGACTTTATTCGAATGTGTCTTACTTGCAGATGAATTTGAAGACACTTTTGTTTGGTTATTCAAAACTTGGTTAGAGTGCATGCATGGAAAGTACCCTCATTGTATCATTACCGATCAAGATATTGCGATGGGTAATGCCATTAAAAAAGTCTTTCCAAATACACGACATAGATCTGAGAGCATGAAATTGTTTATCAATATGATCAAGCTCTTTATTCTCGCCGCGAAGCCGAAGAATGAGAAGATTTTAAAGCTTTAAATTCAAAGGCGGTCTTATCTTCAAAAAATCCTATGGAGAATCATCTTGGCAAGATATATATTGAAAGTGTGTTTTCTATATTTGAAGTTGAATTTAAGAACTTCTGAAACTTTTTGGCACAAAAACTCAAGAAAGAAGCTCATAAAGTTGTGTACTACATATTTAATGGGAACACGAGACGAAGGAAAGTACAGTATGGAGTACAGTGACAATCAAGGCATTTATATACAATGTTCGTGCAAGAAATTTGAACGAGAGGGAGTCTTGTGTGCTCATACGTTGCATGTTCTTTATAAGAAACAAATTACAATTATACCAAAGCAATACATACTTCACCAGTGGACTATTAATTCTCAGTATACAAAGGCACATGTAGTTCATGATTATTCCACATCTATAGATGGACAAAGTTTCATAACTCCCTTAGAGAAATGGGCTTGGTATGGTAATATATGGAAAAATGGGATTGAAGTCACTGCATCATTAGATTTTGGAATGGACTGTTAGAGATGTGAGTGACAACCAAGAAAATGATAACACTCAAGATGTGAATGCAAGTAAGGCACCTATGCTTGATGTTCCTATTGTTCCAAAGGTAAACCCACACCTATTTGATTTTGTTATCCGAGATCCAATTCGAGTAAAAGCGAAGGGCAAGCCTAGGAAACCACAAAGAATTAAGTCTGGTGTTGTGATATCCATGTCAAAAAATGCTAAAAAAAAGGCATGATGTAAGTCTGGTGTTGAGAATCATACTGTGATGTAAGTATTCTCTAATTGATGTTATTAATATTGTGTTTATATTAGCAAAGCTAATTTTATTGTTGTTGACTACATTATTGTGTGTGATATCAAGTTTTTTTGTTGAACACATTTTGAAGTACATTTTAGGCATTTTGGATGTAAGTACTCATTTCTTTTCTTCCTTTTGAGGTAGTTACTGTGATGACTATGACAATGGATCCTATATTTGTTCCTATTGTTGTCAGGCACATGAGAAGTGTTTTCTTATCGTCAATTTTTTTTATATCTATTGGATCTAGAACTTCTTATCGTCAATTTTTTTTCTTATCGTCAGAATGTTTGCTTACTGTATTTGTTCCTATTGTTGTTAGGCACATGAGAAATATTGGCATGTCTTACTTTTGGGGTGTTGATAAAGCTTATGAAGAACATAAAATGGCATGTCTTACAAAGGATGGTGGAAAGATTGATTAGTTTTTATCTTATGGTTGAGAATGCATTATGAATGTATTGATGATGAACCTATGGTTGTAGAAAAGGCCCCTCCTTGGACTAGTGGAAAGATGATAGTTCATTAGGACTTGTCTTCTTTTTTTCTTTGTAAACAAGCTACAATTGTTGGGGATACCCCATGCCACAATTCTACTATTATATTTTCCCCCTCAGTAAATGTTTTAAATCCATAGTAAACTTCTCTATCACAAAAGAAAACATTTTGATAGGATTGTATCCTTGGATATGTGTTATTTACTTTCTTCTTGATTTTTTGGGGTGTCTCTTGAAGTTATTTTTCGTCACAACCGGCAACATTTTTTAAGTTAGTTGAAGATACAATTCAACATAAATAAGTTCGTCGTGAATAACTAAAGTTAAACAACATTTATATAATGTTCCAAAGCACTACATTGTAAATGACATAAACAGTATCGACATAAGCAGTTTTAGTACAACATTGTAAATGACATAAATAGTATCATATCGACGATCATTTTGTTAACATACATAATACAAACAAAATGATAAAAAAAACATAAGAAATAACAAAATCCACTTCGATTCGTTCTTCTATTGTGCATTGTAATTTCATCTTCCGAACGGGCAATCTTCCTTAGCAATCCGTTGATGACATTCTTATAGTGAGAATCAAGTTCCACATCAATCCATTGAAAATAATGGCATGCTCTGTTGCTCTTGAAAAATTATAACAATACAAAAAGTTAATAGTTGCATAATATAAAATAAAATTAATTTTAGAAAATAAAAATTTACCATATAATTTTGGCATCCATAGAACCTTCTGTCGGGGTTTAATTCAGTCAAAGAAGTTTTAATTATCGCTTTCTGTCGACAATCACAATCAGGTATCAATATACCGTCAAAATCTGACATTTTCTACAATGAATACAATAAGGGCATGAGAAAAATAAGTATATCTTAAAGAAAAAAATTGCAGAAAAGAACAACGCCTAATCTGATATGCCTAATCTGATCAATAATGAAATCAAAATTAAAAGAAACGAATCTCTTACAAATCTACCTAATAAATGGCCACGGATCAGAAATGAACAAAGCGAAAAAGAACATGCGCTCTTCTTCCGTCCAAGGGATTCCTTTCCACCGCTCTTGCTCAACCTTGGAGACGCTCCAACCCGTGGTACTCACAGATCCATGACGTCTTGGATCCCTTTAGTTCAGTGACGTGAGAGGAAAGAGAGAGGGAGTGAAGGAGGGTGAAGGAGAGCAACAACCGTTGCTGCAGCCCCTCGACGTTGGAAGAGGAAGGAAAGGATGGGGACTGTTGTAGCACCCTCATGTATCCATGGTGTTGGAAGAGAAAGGGATGGATGGGGACTGCTCCAGCACCTCACATATCCATGGCATTGAAAGAGAAAGGGATGGATGGGGACTGCTCCAGCACCTCACAGATCCATGGCATGCGGAGAAAGAATGGTGAGCGGCTGTGATGTAGATGGGAACTTTAGGGTTAAATTTTTTAAGCTAAATCTGGAACATTCAATATGATCCAATGGCCTGAAAAGTGGCATAGCCTTTTGAGTTGTTAGTTTGAAATTGGGATAGAAGGGTGAGTTTGGTGGCTGTGAGAGAGAGGTGAGTGAAGGCTTGGGGTTTGGTGGATGTTGGAATCTGGATCATTCAATATGATCCAATGGCTTGAAAAGTAGCACAACCTTTTGAGTTGTTAGTTTGAATCTGGACCATTAATTTTAATCCAACGATGAATTTGCTGAGCATCATATATGTTGTCCACTGGTGCACAACATATTCCCTTTTCCCAACAAGTAATGGTGGGGTGAGTAGCATGGAAGAATGATGAGTGGGTGAGAAGGGATGAATTTAGATACTTTAACACATGTTTGGATTAGTGATTTAAAATCTGCCCTAGCTCGGCCCATTGGACTGGATGGATTTGTGTTTGATGAGGAAAATGATTCATTGGTCACCCTAAACCTGAATTGGCTTTTCACCTGCGTTGAACAAATCAAACCCAATCAAAATTTGAATTTGCCAACTAATTCGTCGGGTCCTCACATCTCAGCTGATTTTTTTGTTTAAAAAAATGGTTTGGTTTGGTTAATTATCTCGTGCCTGACTCATTAGCTCGCTATAGTGAAAATGACTCACTAGCTTGCAACCGCTGCATACCCTAGATCAGGCATTCCGGTGGCGGCGTGACGATTCAACGGCGATACATCGTGTGGGCAATGGTGATAAAGCCTTTTGTTGTTCTACATTCAAGTGGCCTTCAATCTAGTGGCAATCACGCTACACAAACTCCCAAAGGTCGACGATTCGACGATGATCTTGCGACGATCGATGGTGGAAACCCCAATGACTTTACTCTTTGTTGGTTCTTACTCCTAAATCCTCCTTTCTATTTTGCACTTCCCTATTGGCCAATGACATCGAATTTTGGCGGCGCAGCCATTTTCTAGTTTTTGATGGTGCGGTCCTTGGTCGGCCAAGGTCATGTCTTTAGATTGCCAACGGTGCACGTTGGCGACGCCCTGAGTTGGCCAAGGTAGGTCATAAGGCCAAGGTTGTCCAAGGCTACCCTGAGGCATTATCGAGGTGTGGCCTTGGCCAACTAATGACAGTGCCGCCAAAGTGCGACCTTGACTGGCCAAGGGCGTTGTTGGAGTGTGCCCTTAGCCATCCAAGGTTGCCGCCCTCCAAGGCATGCCCTTGACCAGTTAGGGTGTGTCCTTGGCCAGCCATGTGCACCCTTAGTGGTTGTTTTTCAAGGCATTCCCTAGCCAACCAAGGGTGGTTCTAGGACTCATTTATTCAAGGGATGAACGAATTATAAGACTAATGAAACTCAAACACCAATTAGAGTAATAAAACTTGACTAACTGATATTTTATATATTTAATTATAGTTATTTGATATTTTACATGTCATGTCATCAACAAAAAGTAGTTGTGGTGAAACTCAAACACATATCAGAGAATCTCAAACACAATATGCAATAAACAACACTACAATAGCTCATCTAAGATCTCAATCATTAAGATTAAAATTGGATCCTACATGAAAGCATTGCCAGACTTATTTTGATGCATAAGGAATATCATTAAATATTTGTATCATAAAAAGGTTTTAAAAGGTGGAGGAATGTATAGTATAAATTTCATCTTGATGAAAAAGGAGAGGCATTGTCTTACCCTAAAGTTAATTATGAAGTTAAGTATGGACTTCGAGAGCATTTGAAATTTGTAGCTACATAAAAAAATGAGCACACAAAGAAAACGATGAAACATATATTTCTAGTGAGCAAGTTGATATAAGTGTACAAGAATAAATTGCACTTGCCACAAGGAATCCAAGCGAAGTCAAGGGGAAAGGAAAAGAAATAAGTATTATAAATATTTATTTTTGCTCCAAGGATTACTCCTCGTGCACAACATTTAAAAGAAGTGTCTTTGCAGAAGTTATCCACAGAGCTCATTTAATTGTAGCTATGCTCTTTTATGATTGTTGCATTTCATTTAATTGTGCAAATTCAATTTATTATTAACGTATGATAGATGCTTTTGCAACAAGTGGTCTAGTATATAAAAGTTTGAATTATTATGTACTTAGAACTAAATTATTAAATGATATTAAGAAGTAAGTTGTCTTGTTGATTGATACATTTAGAAATGCTTGGTCAAAAAATATTTGCACTATAACATGAGATGCTTTTGGGATTGTAAAGGATGCTACAACTATTTACAACTTATTTGTTGATTTGATTGAATTTGTTGTACCAAGTAATGTTGTACATTTAGTTACAGATAATGCTTCAAATTATAAAGTTGATCGCAAGTTGTTGAATGAGAAGAATCCATCCATTTATTGATCTCCTTGTGTCACACATTGTTGGATGTAATTTAAGAGATTTTGAGCTTAACTGAAAGGATATCTAAGATAACAAAGTTTGTTTAAAATCATGTTTTTTTATTGCTTGATTAAGAAAAAAATCAAATTGGATTAAAATTTTGCACCTTGAACTAACTTGATTTGCAACAACATTCATTGCATTGAAAAACATCCATGATCATAAAATTGATTTACAAACTTTGATGACAAGTTTATATTACAAATTCAAAATATTACAAAAAGAGAAAGCTAAATTGCCATTGATGTAGTGTTAGAGTGTGGCATTATTCTTTAAATTATTGCTCATTTGATTCTCTTATTAAGAGTTGTTGGTTATGTGCATAATGTCATATAAAGCAAAAAAGTCAATTAAATGTACTTTCATGCACAAAAAGTTTTTGTACAAATCTTACACGAGAATAATCAAGCAACTATGAAATAATTAACTTCGTAAAAATATTCTTTATTTTTTTATCCAACTTTAATCATGACAAAGATAACTTTTATATCAAGCCATAAGTTCAACTAGGATAGCCTTATGTAATTGATACAATTGTTAGAAGACAAAAAAATGAAATTTTAAAATAAAGTTGATTGTATTAAGATCAATCACAAAGTTTTAGGGTAAATTTAACTACATGACCTCCAACTTCACTCGCTTTCCCAATTCTATCCTCCCACTTCACTTCGTAACTAAATTGTCCTCCAATTATTAATTTCTTTCACCAACTGTCCTTTTTACTCGATATAGGAGATTTATCGATTGCACGATCTACATGGTATCCACGTGTCATATTTCTCTCTCCTCCACGTGTGCGTGTGTTTGACATGGTAAGTCATTTAAAAAGTAAAATAAATATGAAATAATATTAAAAGACAATATAATAATTCTAAAAAAGTGGAGCGCCGACCCCTCCCCTCAACTCGCCTCTGCGCGTCTGGTGCTCCCCCCTCTCCGCGAGCTCGCAAAGGGGGCGACGCCCACCCACCCTTTTTTTGGCTGCATCGCCAGTGTGTGTTCCGAGGGCTTTCCCAAGACCACTGAGTTACCTTACGTCCTTGTACTTTTATTTGTTTAGCCTACTTTTGTAATTTAGTTTTATTTTCAAGTGTGATGATGAAGTTTTGTAATATGCACTCTAGAAAAGTGAACTCCCCTAGCTTGTCTTCCACATCACACGTCGCAAGGCTACCTCACGAGCCTAAGGTATAGTAGGAGAGATCCGCTAGTTCTCCCCCGAAGTCCTTTATAATCATTCTATTTACAAAACAAAGTTTTTAAAGCTTCCCAAAATCTAGCATCGTGTCTCAAGTGTGGTGTGACAATCCACAGAGCGTCCCAAGTGATCGAGTGTTCCGCCTAGGCACCCATTTGTTCACAAACGCCTCCGTCAAAGCGTCCGCTCAGGACCAAACGTCCCAAAAATTGTGACATTAAGAGAGTGGCATAAGCAAGCTTTCGCAAAGCGCTTAAAAGAGCTTGTCTACGTCGTACGGGTCGATCGAGCAAAAAATGACCCTGTGACAAGTTAGTATCAGTGCACTTTCCTAAGACTGATCAATTTGGCATTCGACGATAAAAGAGGAATGACGTCGAACTCGGAGATGGCCCAATAGCTTGTCGCACCGGAGAAGGGTCGCCCAGAGCGAGGGCGCGCTCGCTCGAAGGATGCCAGACCACCTTCGAGCAACAGTCGGCCAGTTCCAACTGGGCATAGGCGAGATGCAAGACCAACTCACAACAGGAGTTGGAGAAAACAGTGGACATCACAATGGTGCGGACGAGGTCAAGCCTTTGTATACGTGGTTCGAGTCCATGGAGGCGACAATCATGGACATGCCGGAGTCCCTGGACAATGGACTCTCAAACATGAGGTTCGAGATGGAACAAGAGCTCAAGACCATATGGGAAGAGCTCAAGCGACACTCTAAAGATGGGCAACATCCCAAAATGTCCGCCCTGCATGAAGTAAGAATCGACGTGCCAAAGTCGAGGCCAAAGGCAAGAGATCGGTAAAGGAGATCAATGACTTTCTGTGGAACGTCCGACAATACATGGAGGCATTGGACGTGACCTCAAAAATGAGGATCGTAAGGACCACATCCTTCTACTTGCAAGATGCGGTGAGCTTATGGTGGAGGTGCCATTGCGACGATGTGGAACATGACAACGTCAAGTCCATTGAGAAGTGTGATGACTTCAAAAGGCAGTTTACAAACTACTTTTGTCTTGCTAAGTCGGGATTGGATGCCAAGATTGCATTGTTTAACATTTGTCAGAAGGACACGTTGAAGGAGTACGTGAAAGAATTCATCGAGCTCCGCCTACAAAACTCTCAAGTGAATGAAGACACATTGCTAGCGGTCTTCGTGAAGGGTTTGAAGCCTTAGACTAGGTCGGAGTTGGAGCGGCGAGATTGCTCCAACCTCTTCTCACTAGTCATTGTTGCTGAATCATTTGTGGAGTATGCCAAGGCGAGCGTCCCACCACCAAAGCCCTCGAGCAAGGGCAATGGTGGAAGAGAGAAGCCAAAGTCGCAAGGAGGCAAGCCACACTATCAAGACAAGGCGAAGGGCTATCAAGATAGGATGCCATTCAATGACATATTCAAGAGGGATGAAAATCCACTAAAGCCTTGCTACATTTGTAAGGGTCCACATTGGACAAGAGATTGCCCGTAGAAGGCGACGGTCAATGTCATGTATTGCCCCGACTAGAAGGAGAAGGAGGAGGTGTGCCTTAGTTTGATGCACGTCCTCAGCGCCATCAATGCCTTGAAGGGTTCCTCATCGGCTGCTCGGCTTTATGCGGACATGGAGTTGAACGGGCAAGTCTTCAATGCCCTCATCGACACAGGAGCATCGGAGTTGTTCGTGTCAGAAGTGTTTGCCAAGAAGTTGAAGCTGCCACTAAAGAAGACTTTCACCATGTTCAAGACGGTGAACGCGAAGTCTAACTCGACCATAAGAATTTCTCCTGAAGTGAAGATTCACATTGGCAAGTGATCGGGAAGCTTCGATGTGTCTGGCACCAGTGGATGACTACGAAGTGGTGGTGGGCATTTCTTTTCTGTGACACATTGCTGCATGTCATCCTGCTTATCAATTCGATAGTCATCTTCGATCCCAAGGGACCTTACAATGTTCCCATGAGGTCAGATGGAGATCTCAAGTAAAAGATCCTCTTCGCTATGCAAGTGACAAAGGGGTTGCAAAAACAGAAGCACACCTTCCTGACAACCACCATCTTGAAAGATTCGAGGCCCTCCACTCCAACACTTTCCAAAGTTCGTGAGACTATTGAGAACTTTGCGGACGTCATACCCTCAAAACTCGCAAAGTGGTTGCCTACGAAGTGTGAAGTGAACTATGTCATCGACTTGGTACCTGGATCGAAGCTCCCATATGGAGTCCCTTATCGGCTAGCCCCTTCGAAACTCGCAGAATTCCATAAAAACCTCATTGATCTATTGGATGCAGGATATGTTCGACCCTCGAAGTCTCCATATGGCACCCCGATTCTCTTTCAATGGAAGCAAGATGGATCCCTCTGAATGTGCATCGACTACTAAATGCTCAACAAGCTTACGGTGAAGAACAAGTATCCCATTCTCTTGGTGGCGAACTTGTTCGACCAACTTGACGGTGCAAGATGGTTTACCTAAATTGGATCTTCATTCGGACTATTGGCAAATCTACATCATCGAAGAAGATGTGCAGAAGACGGTTTGCGTCATGAGATAGGCTCCTATGAGTTCCACGTGATGCATTTTGGCCTCACTAACACCCTGAAAACTTTTTGTACTATTATGAACAAGGTATTGCAACCCTTCCTCGACATGTTCGTGGCTGTCTACTTCGACGACATCATGATCTACAACCGCACTTTGGAGGAGCATATCGAGCACATTTGGCAAGTGTTCGATGTGTTGCGGCAGAACCAACTCTACGATAATGGAAAAAGTGCCTTCGCTCAATCGGAAGTGCACTTCTTGGGACATATCGTAAAAAATGACAAGCTGAAGATGGATGGCGTGAAGATTTAAGCCATCATGGAGTGGGAGCCGCCCAAGCAGGTTCCCGATAGGTGTTCGTTCCTTGGCCTAACGAACTACTATAGGTGGTTCATCAAGAAGTATTCACATGTGATGACCCCTTTGACGAATCTCCTTCGGAAGGATGTGAAGTGGGAGTGGATGCCTAAAAGCCAGGAAGCGTTCAACACTCTCAAGAGGGCCATGACGGAGGAACCGATGCTCGTCCTATCAAACCACACCAAGCCTTTCGAGGTATAGACAGATGTTTTTGATTATGCTATCAGAGGAGTTCTTATGCAGGTGGGGTATCCCGTGGCGTTCGAGAGTCGCAAAATCAATGACACAAAATGACAATATGTCGTTCAGGAGAAGGAGATGATCGCAACGATCCACTGCCTTAGGACATGGCAGCACTACTTACTCGGGTCGCGATTTCATATCAAAACGGACAATATCGCGATAAGCTACTTTGAGACACAGAAGAAGCTCCCGTCAAAGCAAGCGCGGTGGCAAGATTTCATGGCAGAGTTCATCTATGTCCTAGAGTACAAGTCCGGCAAGATGAATGTCATTGCTGACGCCTTCAGTCGACGTGCGAAATTGACGACCATGAGTTCCTCTCATGGCACCTGATCGAGATGATCAAAAAAGGATTGGAGTCGGAACCCACGACGAACAACTTGTTCGAGCAAGCAAAGAAGGGAAAGACACGTCAATTTTGGATGAAAGATGGGCTGATCTTCACCAAGGAACGTCGCATCTATGTCCCTTGTTCGACAATTTGCGACATGCTATTATGTAAGAGTGCCATGACTACAAGTGGACGGGACATCCAAGCATCCGCCACACTTTGGCACTCATCGAGGACAACTACTTCTGGCCAAGGATGGAGGATGATGTTGAAGCTTTTGTGAAGACATTTCTTGTTTGCCAACAAGATAAGAATATCAATCAAGCACCTGGCGGACTTCTGAAACCTCTGCCTATTTCAAAGCATCTATGGAAAAATGTTTCCATGGACTTCATCACGGGCCTGCCTAAGTCTGAAGGGACAGGTACCATCATGGTGGTCGTTGATCAGTTCTACAAATATGTTATCTTCGTCGTCAGCTTCGCAAGCTGCGGAGTTATTCATGAGGCATGTAGTAAAGTATTGGAGCCTTCCTCAATGCATCGTCAATGATCGAGATGGGCGATTCGTTGGAAACTTCTGGAAGAAACTATTCCAGATGATGGGTTCCAACTTGCATTTTTCCACCTCACTTCATCCTCAAACTAACGATCAAAATGATAGGGTAAATTGTGTTAGGCAATAGGAATAATAGTATACCCTAAACTCAATCGAACGGTCTCGATCGAATATATTGATCGATCGACTAGATCGTACGATAATGATCGGATGAATTTAGACCGTTGATATTCATATTATTATATGATAATAAAATTAAATAGGGAACATAATGGTCTTGTCCCATATTTGTAACTTACTCCTTCATGAATGAGGTGATTATGAGGGACAAGAAGTTACACAATTCTTCTTCCCATTCATTATATAATAATGTAATAGTCATTATATGAGTGTGACTATCTCTCTCCCATTCTCCTTCTCAACTCTTCATCTTTTTCTCCACAATAGTTGTGGTGCTAGAAGTGTGCGCAAGTCTTCTTATTGTCTTGGCATGGATACCGTTAGAGGGATGCACTTGCGATCCTCTCCGGTGAACTTTCTCTCCGTTGGATAGCGTTTACGAGGT
The DNA here is from genome assembly GCA_030549335.1 of Pontederia crassipes. Lineage (NCBI taxonomy): Eukaryota > Viridiplantae > Streptophyta > Magnoliopsida > Commelinales > Pontederiaceae > Pontederia > Pontederia crassipes. The sequence goes on along the minus strand of CM060185.1, from coordinate 23,046,444 downwards.
AATGACGAAGCAACTCGACATCACACAATTCTCCTACAACGTATAACGAAGAGAGTCGATCAATCGGAGTCCCTTCGAGATAGTGACAGGGCAGCAACCTCTCACTCCACAAGTTCTCGCCACTTCTTATGGTGGTAAAGTTTCCATCGCTCACCGCATGGCGAGGAAATGACATGAGCAAAACAATATGGCTCGGTTATGTTTGCACAAGGCATCGAAGCGCATGAAGAAGTTGGCAGACATTATCCAACGGGACATCAACTTTGAAGTCGGAGATTCGGTCCTTGTGAACACCTTCGGCTAAGCAAAAAGAATCTACACAAGAGCCTCGTTAGGCGTTCAAGATCCTGAAGAAGGTAGGCAAGGTGGTTTATAAGCTTAAGCTCCCATCTCAGATGCAACAACACCCCATCTTCTATGTTAGCTTGCTCAAAACTTACATCGAAGACCATGAAAATCCTGAGTGTGGGGTTTTAGACCACACCCTGTCGGCCATCTGTCAATAATTTTTTGATTGAGTTGAAGAAGTACTCGCCATCCATGTGAAGAATGGGAAGAAGAGTATCTTGTTCGATAGAGTGGAATACCGGACGTCGACACAAGTTGTGAGACAGTCGAAGTCTTGTGCTAGTTCAAGCAAAAGATTGAAAAATTCAAAACTGCAGCTCTAGGAATGTCGCTGACTTGAGTGGGAGAGTATGTTCTGGGGACTCTTGTTTAGCCCACTTTTGTAACTTAATTTTATTTTCAAGTGTGATTATGACAGTTTTGTAATATGCATTTCAGAAAGGTGCACCCCCTAGCTCATCTTGCACATCACATATCGCAAGGCTACCTCACAACCCTAAGATATAGTAGGGGAGATCCGCTAGTCCTGATCCGAAGCCTTTTGTAATCATTCTATTTATTCAACAAAGATTTTAAAGCTTCTTAAAATCTAGCATTGTGACTGAAGTCCCAAAGCATCTATTTTCAAGTGTCTGATAATCCACAAAGCGTCTTAAGTGATCGAGCATTCCGCTTAGGTGCCCGTTTGTTCACAGACGCCTCCGCCGAAGCGTCCGCTCGGGACCGAGCATCCCAAAAATTGTGGCATTAAGAGAGTAGCTTCTACAAAGCGCTCAAAAGAGCTTGTCTAGACGTTGGATATGTCTAAACGTCGTACGAGTCGGTCGAGCAAAAATGACCCCGTTACACATGCGCAGCACAAAAGGAGAGTGTGTTCCTAGGACCATCGAATTATCTTACTTCCTTGTACTTTTCTTGTTTAACCCACTTTTGTAACTTAGTTTTATTTTTAAGTATGATGATGATAGTTGTGTAATATGCACTCCAAAAAGGTGCACCCCCTTGCATGTCTTCACATCACACGTCATAAGGCTACCTCATGAGATTAAGGTATAGTAGGGGAGACCCGTTAGTCCTCCCCTGAAGCCCTTTATAATCATTCTATTTACTCGACAATGATTTCATATTTTCACAAAATCTAGCATTGTGTCTCAAGTGTAGTGTGACAATCCACGAAGCGTCCCAAGCGATCGAACTTTCCGTCTAGGCACATGTTTGTTCATAAATGCCTCCGTCGAAGAGTCCGCTCGGGACAAGTGTTAAAAAAATTGTGGCATTAAGAGAGTGGCATAAGAAAGCTTCTGCAAAGCACTCAAAAGACCCCCTTTCTTTTTTTTTTTTGCCTGCGTCATCGGTATGTGCAGTGCAAAAGGAGGAGGGGATGACCCTTTAAATATTGATTTGTAAAGTGTTTATAATGTCAAATTTGATTTTTAACTCCTCCCCTTTATATCTTTTTGAAATGATATGGAAGAAAACAATGTTGAGGACATTGAATTTTTTTTCTCAAAATGAAGATTATTGAAGAAAAGTGATTAAGTTTGATGCTTTTGTGGAAGAATGATGAACTTTATGTTTTTATGCTAATTACAAGAAGTTGTCAACATTTTAAAAGTTATTTTTTATTATGAAATGCTATGCTACCTTATGAAATAAAGTTGTGTTTGATTATATTTAAATGTTGTTATGTTATTTTGTGAACTTGTGTTTAATTATGTTATTATATTATCTTATGAACTTGTGTTTAATACTTTAAAGTTGTAATGTTACTTTATAAATTAGTGTTAAATTTGAATTATTGATTGTGTTGAGTTGTGATTAAAAAAATTATTGTCATTGTTATTTCTAATATAATGTATGTTGATTTTATACATATTTTATTATTTATATTAATTTATTATAATTTAGTTCGACCATTTAGTCCAACTTGATTTGACCATCTAATCTGATTCGTTCATTGAATATAAAAATAAAAAAATTGTGAAATGCTCATATTATTTCTTGTAATTAAAAAAAGTGTTAGTGCGAAGTCATTTTTATTCCTTTGAATGAGGCGAAATTGGGCATGAGATTTGTCTAGTGAAGCATTATTGTTGAAAAAGAAATAAACTTAAATGCACGAGGGATGTGAAAAAAAAAAACTTCAACAATTAAAAGATCCACCAGTTTTTTTAGAAAAAAAAAGACACTTGAAATATAAATAAATATGATTACAATACACAACAACATTAATAGTTGTATTTAAACCCACATTCATTAATTTTTTATCATAATGTTTTCAATTAGTGATTAGGCAACACCGGCCTAAGATCTCAAGCTGCCACTCTATTCAATCAAACCAGGACCAGAAAAAAAAAACAACAACAAAAATGTCGTTTTATTAAATGAAAAAAAAAGAAGAAGGAGCGTTGCACTCACACCCAATGCAAAGCATTACTTTTTGTGTATTCAGCTAATTTCATAATAAATTAGTTCGATAAACAATTAATATTTAATTTTAAAATCTGTATATTGAGATCTTTGAATATATATATCTATATATATATTAAATGTTTTTATTATCTATCTCATGACGACTCTTGAAATTTCAATCCTGAATCAATTTTGGTCTTTTCAAAAATGTACTACTTGTCCATTCAAAAATATTTGAATTATACAATTGACGGTAGAAAATTGTACATTGTCCCAACGGTCGAATTTGTTTTTTTTAAAAACTGCCCTGTTCCCCAAGGCCCAAAGCCCTCTCCTGAATCAACGCGGTTTTTTTTGGGGTAGAACAAAACACCACAGAGGAGAAGGGGAAGGGGAAGGGGAAGGGGTTCGTCGATACTGCTCCTCCTAATAGCTCCCCATCCATCCTCGTCAATGGGGTCGTCACGCCAGACCACAACAGATGAAGAGACAGCGACTTCTCCAGGAGGAGGAGGAGGAGGAGGAGGAGGAGGAGGTTGTTCTGATCCTGATTACCTTCACGATGACTCCGACGAGGACCCCACGTTCGACATCGACGAGGAGATGTGCCGCGCCGCCTCAAGAGACGCCCGCAAGAAGCTGGAGTCTCGGTAATGTCTGTCCATCCTTGATTTGTCAAGAAAAGTAGTTTGTAGTTTGTACTCCGCCGAGATGCTAACGGGGAATGAATTTTGCTTCTTCTTCTTCTTCTTCTTCTTCTTCTTCTTCTTCTTCTTCTTCTTCTTCTTGTTTGCTATTCAGGAGGACTTGCAGCACAGCGGCCGGAGCCCTATCAGGGAGCGACGATGAAAGCTCGGAGTGCCACGAGATGGAGGCTCCTGAGCTCGACGCGAAGGATGCGAAATGCTTCGACATTATCGAGAATCTAATCAAAAGTCAGTCTGCGTCCGTTTTTCCTCGATCTGTTTTCTTTTCTGAATCCCCTGCGCGATTCTTTTGCTACTTAATGCTAAATGTACGCGTCATGATTTTTGTTTTCGGCGTGTCATATGTTTGCCTAAATGTTCAAAGGTTCTTTCCTGGGCTCCTTCTACTTTGAACATTCATCAGGTGTCATAGTTCTGAACTTGGTAGGGAGCAGGAAAATAGATGATGAAATCATTGAGATGGATGGCTGATTGTTCAGGATATTCAGCCATTGGAGAGGTTTTATCATCATGCAATTAGATTGATTAATTCTATTGGTCTGTTTTCTGCGGGATACTCGAGATTTAATATATCCATGGAATTTTTTTTTCGTTTTCCTGCAAATGGCATGCCTTGGACCTTGGAAAATTCACTTAATGTATATTTTTCCTTCGAATAACAGATGGAAAGGTGGAGAGCCTAAAAATTTATCACTGCAAGGTGTATTTGAGGAAATATGGACTGAGATTAACAGGAAACAAGGAGATACTGTTGGGACGCATCAAAGAGCACCTCGAGTAAGGAACTAGTGCAATTTTTTTAATGTTTTCAACTCATTTTCAATATCATAACACGAGCTCAAGTATTTATCAGTAGTGGGAAAACTAAAAGACTTTTACACAATCTACTTAAATGGTCAAATGATCACTACAAGGAACAGAAAATATAAAGTATGTAATGCAGGTTTCATCCTTGTCATGTGACACTTTGTTCAACTACCTCACAGGGTGAAGGATGATGGCGGGGAAAAGAAGTACCCCATATCTAGCTTTGTGATAAACTGTCAAGGTATTCTCTGATGCAACAGGAAACCGGCTGAAAATGACATGCAAAATCGATATTAAAGAAAATTTTTTTTTCTAGAAGACTTGTAACTCTAATTTTCAGAAGGAAAACCATGAATTCACCAGAAACTTTCGTTCTCTATTTCTCTATTTCTACAAGCATGTTTTTTCATCTGATGCTTATTTATATTCTCTCTTTCCAGGAGATGCATGCACAGGAGATGTCGTGATGTTCGAACAGAATGTTTATGAAATGTAAATCCTATTCGAATTTTTTATAATGTATTAAGAAAATAACTTTCTGCTTAACTACTTGAAGCCTCTGCAGGTACAGTATTGCTTCTAGAAGTGCCACAGGTCCCCCTTGTGGTAAAAGAACTGTAGCTGGAAGGATAGTGAAGGAAAGTTATGGTGCAGAAAAGCAGCAGCACACCTTTACAGTAAGCTACTATGAAAGTTTTAACAAGTATCCTGAAATTTCCAGTGCCTAATCAGATAGATACCATTCACACTTGTAGATTGAGGTGCTGTGGTGCAAAGGAGTAAAGCCATTGCCTCCCCTTCATCCTCTCCTGATTAAGGGAAGAAACTTGTACCGGCTTAAGACAATGAGACAGGTAAGTTCAAAACAATAAGATCTATCTATAATTTATCCATTGCTTGGGAACTTTAGCATGGCATTTGACAAATGTACTACCATTTCTTACTCCGCAGAAATGGGATGATGAAGAAAGGAGAATAGAAGTCCTCCGAGAGAAGCACACACGAGGCTTTCTTGCAAGAAGTTCAAGGGAAACTAGGATTTTACAAAAGGAAATGAGAAAAATGCGAATAACAAAAAGGTATCATGTAGATATTATTGCGTACTTATAACTCATCTGTTCACAAGTCGATTCTATCATGGAGGAAATCATAATCCTTCTAATTTATGCATGAGCAATTCAACCATGCAGGAAACTATCATCATTGTGATTTATGAGTAAAAATAACATGCTACAACTTGAGTTTAATAACACTTCGAAACTGAAACATAATTCTTCAACTTTGGTAGCTTAGTTCAACATATGCTCGATTGTAAATTCTATATCTCAATAAATATCGATGAAAAATGCGAATAACAAAAAGGTATCATGTAGATATTATTGCATACTTATAACTGATCTGTTCACAAGTCGATTCTATCATGCAGGAAATCTTGATCCTTCTAATTTATGCATGAGCAATTCCACCTTTTGCAGGAAACTATCATCATTGTGTGATTTATGAGTAAAAATAACATGCTACAACTTGAGTTTAATAACACTTTGAAACTGAAACGTAATTCTTCAACTTTGGTAGCTTAGTTCAACACATGCTCAATTGCAAATTCTATATCTCAATAAATATCTAACTCATTCTATGCTGGTGCGACAACAAAAACTACACAATTAATTCCTTACTGACTTCATATATATACAAATGCAACTTTTTTCCCTACGGTACTATTTTCTTTCCTTGTCAGTACTTTCATTGATAGAATTAGCCTTTTCGTCCTAGGATGAATGAGAGGGGTAAACAGACAGCACAGAAAGCTCCTCATCAAGCAAGACCACTTCAATCAACTGTGAGTGAACAAGGCAAGGGAATCTTGCATCAACAGCAGCACCATATGCCAGCAGAAGAAGTGCAGGATCGGAAATTTGTTAACAGGACTAATGATTCATCAAGAGTACGTCCGAATACATCTAAAGAAACAATAGTTCAATATCATCACCGCCAGCCTCAGTATCATCAAAGTGTCAATGGAGCAAGGCGAGGAAATTTATCAAATGAAAACAGTTATCCACAGAACTCTTTTGTCATGAATCCTTGGCCATTTCAACAACTTCAATATTATTCCCATCAGTATCATCGATGTGAAGCTGAAGACAAACATATTGAACGAGGAAGCTTTTCGGATGTACACATGTTTCATCCTCAGCATTTTCATTTTCCGAGTCCTTGGTCGTTCCAATTCCAACCAGCACCTTCTTCACAAAAAAACTTTCAAATGCAACGACAGCCCCACGGTCAACATGGAGGGCGCAGACATAACAACAGAACCATGACGAGAGAACACTTCAGGTGATAAGTCCTAGAGAAAGAGCCGGCCAGGTGATGAAATCTGACTACATCGTTATAAACTTATAATTGATGTATGGGATGGTACAAACCATTTTGTTCTTTTGGAGACGCATACTATGTTTTCACATAGCCCTCATCATTTTGCTGATAGATGAATTTCAACATGTCTTTAAACAAAACTTCTTCATACATCAACTATCCAGCTCATAGGGGCATCCTCCAAGCACAAACTTCAACTATTCAGAATTGGAGCTTTGCTTAGTATGTTACTGACAAGTTTTGATCTTGCCTTGCTCTTTTTTGCTGTGTTTTGCCTACTGACAGTTGGAGTCTTGAAGAAATTATGGTGATTGATAGATCCCTTTTACTGGGGTCTAAATGACTTAAATCCTTGGCCATGATAAAGTATTTTGATTAATAGTCAAAGCCTATTAATTTTTTTCTTCGGGAAAAAAGCTGCATTTAAAGCAGAAGATGCAGATTTGTTTCGGGGTTTTCAGATTATTATTCTTCCTTTTCTCTTTTGACATGAATGAAAAATGAGCTTAACTACAGTAAGCTCCACGGTTGGTGATTGATCGAACTCTGTTCTATCTCAGATAAGTTTTCTCTGTAAAATAAATAGAACGACGAGTGTTCACTTTACATGTCGTGCAATGCCTTCTGCTCAACTCTTTCATGCAAAATTTGCTGTGGAGGAAGGCTTGTTAAAGAAATAGGTAAGTTGCATGTTACTTCTTTAAAACTTGCAACAACATTTTGCCCCGAATGGGATAATTAAGTGCGTGATAATTGATTGGACAGTGATAAATTTTGTGTCAAATATGTTAAGTTGATCAGAGTTGTGGCTTAATCTGCAGAAGGCAGCGACAGGTCTTCTTGCCTTCTGTATAATTTTGAGATTTGTATGATTTGCAAGACCCCCAAAATTGGTGTGCAACAAACAGATATATCCAGCTACTTCAGCACTTGTGGAAGTTCCACAATACAATAACAGCTCAAGGGCCTGTTTGAATATTTTTGTAATATATATATTAAAGTAAATTAAAAGGAATGTGCCGCTCGAAATTAAGCTGTAAATTGCAGAATTACATGGTTCATCGCAAACAAGGAAAACAAACACCCACCAGAAGAACAAGGCAAACACAGGACGACAACGGAAGGATAACAAAATAGCTGTGGAGAATAGTGAAGGAAGTCAAACATCTCTGCCTCCGCTACCAAATCAAGTCGTCATGCCGCCTATCCAAGTTGACCCATGTCCAAACCGAAAGAAAATATGAAATTAAGATTATAATAATGTGAGGAAAGATCCAATCCGTTATCTCGAGAATGCTATCTAATGAAGACGAAGTTCGTCAGAGAGGATCACATGTGTAATCCCTCTGACGGTATTGTACGTCAAGAACTAAGAAGACTTGCACACATTTTTAGCACCACAATCATTGTGAAAAAGAAGACGAGGAGTTGAAAGAGAAGAATAAGGAAGAGAGAGTCTGAAGGGAGAGAAATTTTGTAACTTCTCCCTTATTCATGATGAAGAATAATAGATTATTATGAATATCCTTATGACCATCCATTATATCTATTAATCATATAATAACTTAAATATGAATGGCCTCGATTTATCCAATCACCATCGGTTTGATTGAATCGAAATCGTCTGATTGAGTTTAGAACATACATTTTGTCTAACACAAACAATATGCAAGAAGAAATGAGAAACCTCACAGGAACCCCATGCAAGTACTTGATCCATGTCCAAACAACATGCAAGTGTCAATCCATCAATGCATGCATTTTACAGTTGGGACTGGAAGATGGATGGAGTAAAGGAAGAGTAAATAGAGGAAGAGATGGAGGTCGTTCATTTGAATCCTACGATTGAAACTTATAGTTATATTTTACAATTCAAAATATGAGCTGTAGTGGACCCACGTAAAAAATATGAACAACAACAACAAAGCCTTATCCCACTAGGTGGGGTCAGCTACATGGATCATACGACGCCATTCTGCTCTATTAGATTCGTTGATCCATATTCATAAGATTCGACAGGATTTTATGCTGGCTATCGGGGCCTAACACAACTCTCCTCCTTTATCCGGGCTTGGGACCGGCTATAAAACATAGGCGGAGTTATGTAAAAAAAATGAACATATTTAAAAAAAAAGTGATATAAAACATATTACCAACGGAAAGAAGGAAAAAAATACGATTGTGCGTTTGGATTCTACGTATACAAATTTATTTTTTATATATAGGATAATTATAACTGTCATAAAATATCAAATACTATAGCATATTTCGAATATATAAAAATTACTATAATAATTTAATGATGACAAAAATTTAAACCCAGATTATGAGGATAATAAATGATTATTGATGGTATACATTATAATTAATGTAAAGTTAGATGTAAACATGGATTGAATCCAAAAAATTGGAAAAAAATAAAATAAGTTCATAATTAAGGGTACCAATGAATATTCTCACATGGGGAAAACATGAAGTGTTATGAGCTTATCTTTGGCATTTCCCTTCATTTATAAGATGCGCTTTAAATTTGTGAGGTCAAAATTTCGAATAGAACTTTTAATTTGATCGATCTGATGATAACAGTGTCCCTCTTTTAAAAAAGAGATTTCATCATTAAGTCTTTTACCAATGGATGTGTCCCTCTTTTAAAAGAAACATATATAATGTCCCTCCTTACTGATGGATAAAATGGACGTGTCCCTATTTTAAAAGAGAGATATAGTGTCCCAAATTCCTTTAACATCGGATTAAAAATCTATAGATGATGCTTGATTTATTTTCATTTGAGAAATTTTAATTTGATCCATATACTTTTTAATTTTATGAATAAAAAAATAGGGAACACAATGTCCTCTTTTACCAATCGATAAAATAGATGTGTCCTTTTAAAAGAGTGATATCATGTCCCTTATCCCTTTAATCATCTGATTAAAAATTCATAGACGATGTTTTATTTGTTTTCAATTGAGAACTTTTAATCAGATTGATACAGTTTTGATTTCATAAATAAAAAATTAGAGACATGGTGTCCCTCTTTTTTTCGGTTGAGACCCACCTAGGCTATTGGCACACGGTGACCCTCTTTACCAATGAATAAAATGGAGATATAATTTCCCCTATTCTTTTAACATCGGATTAAAAATTTGTAGATGATGTTCGATTTGTTTTCATATGAGAACTTTTGATCTGACCCATATACTTTTAATTGATGAATAAAAAAAATAGGAAACATGGTGTCCCTCTTTACCAATGGATAAAATGGATGTCTCTTTATATATATATATATATATATATATATATAAGTGTTTCTCGAATGCACTTTTCATGAGGAGACAAAAAAAATATATAGGAATACCGGTCCCCACCTATCACATGGGTCTCATATGAATAAGAGTCCACATATTTTGTTTCTTGAATGCATTCAAGATTTCATGAGTTTACCTTATTTTGTCTAATAAATTTTATCTCAACAACAGCTAGCCGATCAAAGTTTCATATTTCATCTTGGCTTATCTACATAATAGAAGAATATTAAGCTAAATAAAATTATTACATTAATAATAAAAATGATATGATTATGAATTGGTAAAGGACTTGTTAATAGTGTCTCTCTTACTTTTTATTCATTGTCCCTCTTTTAAAGGAGAGACAAAAGGTATCAAATGAAAATAAATCAAAATCATTTATAGATTTTTAATTTGACGACTATGGTATCTCATTTTCAAAAGAGAGACACATCCATTTTATTCGTTGGTAAAGGACTTATTGATGGTGGCCCTCTTTTGAAGAAGGGTTACAATGTACCATATTTTTTATTCATCAGATCAAAAATATATGGATTAAATTAAAAGTTCTCAAATGAAAGCAAATCAAACACATCTATAAATTTTTAATCCGACGACTAAAAGGATTATGATATCCAGTGGCGGAGCCACATGGGTGTCAGTGGGTGCACGTGCACCCACTGAATAAGTAACATAAGAGTTAGCATTATAGCAGATGTTGTTACTTGCTCGGCTGGTTAAAATAATTTTGCCTTCTTCTAAAGGTCCGGGATCGAACCTTACGTCTGACCAAAATTTTTATTGCATTTTCTTTTCAATATTTGTATACCTTCTTTTAAGGGTTTAGTGCTATCATAATAAGGAAACTATAAATATTATTTTTGTATTTTTTCACAAAAACATTATATACATGATACATTATACATGTTCATTTTAATATCTAAACTACTTTTGCAAAGTTTAATTTTCCCAACCTAATATTTTGAGTCTTTCTAACAATATTAATTGGGCTTGAGGTCATAATTATTGAAGATTATGTGAATATATAATATTTTGATATCTTTAAAAAATGTTCAAATTTTATATCATCATAATTAAATAATTTATATGTTTACATATACATTTAATAATTACTTTATTCATAAATATTTTTTACATTAATAAATAATTTTAATGTAACTAACAATAATGTGAAATAATATCTTGAAAAAATAATTTCCATTAGGAAATATATTTATAAATATTTTTTATTCTAATGAGCTCATTGTATAATTTTACAATAAAATAACTATTTAATCATATTTTCTATATCATGGGGAGAATACATTTCTTCAGAGTATATATTTTTTAATATCAATTCACGTATAAAATGCTTATGAATATTTTTAATTATACATATATATGTGTATAAAACTAAAATAATTTTAGTCTTCTTGTTTATTCTAAAAAATGAATGTTTTTAAATAAATTTTTTGTCACAAATGTTAAAATTTAAAAACAAATTAATAAAATTTTATATTTTATATTAATAAATATTTTAAAATTTATTATTTGTGAACCCACTTAATAAGTAGGATGGCTCCGCCACGAATGATATCACTCCTTTTTTATGTTGAATTTTCTTGTAACTTCTATATTTTAGTTGTAATATTTTAAAAGTATAAATAAATAAATGTAACCCAATTTATTATTACCAAATATTTTATTAATAAAATTTAAATAATTTAAATGAGTACATTGTCGGGAGAGAGGTAGGGTGGCAATTTTGAGATGTAAAAAGCATACATGATAATAGAATTACAAAGTTGAACAACAAATTATTCACTGGTCCGAAAGGAGAAAATGATGAAAGACAAATTATAAAGATAAAGTGGAAATACTATTGAATAATTTTTTCCCAATGTTTTCTTGTTTAAAATGTTAATTTCTTATCCGATAGAAATAATTGCCACGCTTCCTTTTCTAAAGTTATCTATTACTAAATGACTAGAAAGAATCAAAAGTGGTTGATCTTGACCAAGATTGCCCTAAAAATTGATGGCACAATTTGTCTCATGGAAGAAATGTACCCATTGAAAGTCAGCAGTAACATTAATATGTGTCAGATATCATCAATGATGCTCCATGGATTTCTTACGGACTTTTGTTTCCTAGTATCGTTCAAATTTATAGAATAGGGTTCACTTTTGATGTTCTCTATCTCATTTTATTCTCTATTTTTTTATATCATTTTCATCTAACGATTCATGATTGAATTTCTCAAATAGTTTATCACATTTAGATAAAAATCGGATGAGAAGAATATAAGGAACAATGTGAGATAGAGAATACCTTCATTTTATCTTATAGAATATGATTCTATGATGACATTCATGCCCAAGATGTGTGCACTTTTTTGTGCCCCATAATGCACTACAGAGTTCCATGCCTAATATTGGTGTTGCTTGACATTTTAACAAACTTGCAAAGATGAAACAGAGGTCAATAGATCAAAAAAGTATACAACTTGCACTGCCAATCTATTTAAACGACAAAAAGGCAATCCAATTGGCTGATGGATTCCTAAGGCCAATGTGCCTTAAGTAAGGGGTAGCTCGCATGTGTCAAATGCCCAACCATGATCTTAACCCGAATTGCATAAATGGTTACACATTTGACACAAAAATGAACATCATTACATATCCTCCAAATACCCCATGAAGTGTGAACAAAGATAGAGAATGTTTGGATGATAGAAATGGTGCTGACAAAGTACACCTACCTACCATAGTTAAAGGTCTGAACAACAACGCAGTTGGTGTGGCTTTGTAGGGTGTTCCTGACGGCCCAACTCAACCTACTTTGGGTCGAATCAAATCCGAACCTGAACCCAACCTGATAGGAGATTCGGGTCGGATACGAGTTGGAAAATCCCAAACCGAGTCGACTCGATGGTCCAACTTTTTTGTTCTTTTTTTTACTTTTTTACTTAATTTTAGTCCTATAAAAATATTGTAATAAAACATTTTAATTTTGAAAATAATGCTCAAATATTCAAAAACATATTTTATATTTTATAATAAATATAGAAAGTAAGACAAAATTAAAAAAAGGATAGTCGAGCTGGGTCAGATTTTTTGGCCCCTAGGGGCCTTGACTCAACGTCGGATCAAATTTATTCACGAGTCGAGTCCAAGCTGAACCGTGAACACCCCATGGCCTTGTCCAACAAGAATAGCTATATACTTGAAGGATATTAATGCCCTAAGTGAAATGGCATTTGCAGCTTGTTGGATTAGAATCTTATAATTCAGAAAATATTCTCGGTGTTGGAGTGCGTTGCTCCAAGTGCGATCACGAACACACAGAAAAGACTAATCATATCATCATTATTTTGTAGCTTGCAGCTTCAAAAAAAATATCTATTTGGCAAAAAACCTAGGATCAAAGGCTTATGCTTGATTGTTACGGATCCAAATGGTAAGCGACATTTAGAATCTTGAGAACTATTTGCTTACTTCTAGAACAGAGCTTAAATGGTAATTAGATGTTATATTTATGAGGATTAACCAATTACTATCTTAGAAAAGGTGACAAACTAAGAATAGAATAAGTCCATTATTTACTTACCATTTTTAGCGGTTGTAGCCACACGTAATAAATAACCATCATAGCATAAATGACTTAGAGAGAGTTTCTACCTTGAAATGAATGAGAGAGTATGAAGTTATTGAATTATTCATCAAAGAGGAAAGAACCTCAATAACTAATATAAAAAGCCCTCATATCTCTATGACTTTTGAAATATACAAAAGAGGAACACCATTAATTTAGCAAGAAAATAGTGATTTTACACAAGAAGTGATTCAAGAGATGACGAAAGGAGGGAAGTTCATCTCATTTAAAATAGTTTTAATGAATCGCATGATACTCTATCACAGGATTTTGTCATATTTGTATTTATGATCAAAGCTTTTCTACACCCTTTGTTCATGTATTGTGTGATTTCTTGTACAACTAGGATGTCGTCGTGAATTACCTTGTTTAGTAAAAAAAGATATTATCTTTGTCATTGAGGATTAACAGTGTGGGTTGAAGTTTAGAGGCAAGTATTTTGGCCATATCGCTACAAATGACATTACACAAAGCAATTGGTTTCTAGTTCATGATCTTGGTTGAATCTGGCCTCTTAGGGACGAAGATGAGAGACTTGCGTGCCCATTACTGAGTGTAGTTAAACCAAAACAACTCATATTTGAAATGTTTGAGCTTTTTATCATACGGTTTTGATGTCAAAAGGATTGGATTGTGATCAAAAGCACATCCGACTAGTGTGAGTAATCACAAGTTTGTGGACTTCAAGAGTTAGTGACGGTCAAGTAATAGTCAATCTAATCTACAATGCATCTTTGATGTTCCAATTTTATTATTACACGATGTATATTGGCCTCCATCAAGCAAAATATTCCAAGTAGTATTCCATATTTTGAGATTAGACTCCTTAGCTTCTAATATATTTGGTAAGCCTAAAGAGGTCACCTCCATTTTTATCCTCCTATCTTGATGGAGGACTTAAGGTCTCCACTAGTGCCCATGGGAATTCATATATCCTAAGGTTTGTGAGGTCATGCCAAAGTCCTTTTCAGAGTTGGGATAATTACTAGCATAAACGCAAGTCAATAGAAAGAAGAAGGAATCTCACGAAACAATCACATATGAAAATTACGAGGTGTTCAAGATAAGGTTTATCTTTACTTCATTAGTGCGCAAAGTTAGTATAATACCACCTCAAGAACACGTACCTTGGGTGAAAAGCATTGTCATACACCACCTCACCTTCTTAAAACTTCTTGCAAGTGCTTAATTGTAGTGTGCATTTCAACCAAAACCAAGAACTAAGAGATCCCCTTGATGTTGCCTTATCACATCAGCTAGGTGATCACATATCTTGATTATGAAGGCCCCACAATAGTTCCAGATGCAGGGGTGGACCCACATTGAGCTTGATGTGTGTGTGTGTGGGGTGGGGGTGGGGGGGGACATGGCCCCCCTCAACTTTTTAAAATTTTATTAATATTATTTATTAAATTATAAAATTTAAGTATTAAGTTGCGCCCCCCCCCCCCCCCCCCCCCCCCCCCTTAAATAAATGTTAATATGCAAAACTATCATGTAATTCATTTACTTTGTTTGGTTTCAACCTTAGTAATTGATCTAAAGGTCAAGGGATCAAATCTATCGACAAGATGAACTTTATTTGTTGAAGTCAAGAAAGACCATGGTTACTTTGTTATTCCGACATGAGTGTATAACAAGGAAATCAATAGAAGCTTATTGATAGTTTGAATCTTTACCTTTGTTGTTATCATATTTTTTATGTTTGGTTGTGTTGTGTAGTACTGGAGGAGGTGGTGGCCTGGTTGGTTTTCTGTTTATCTTAGCCTTAAGTTTTGTGTACGTCAATTGCACTAATGGAGGAAAGGGAAGGGAAACTTAATGGAGGAACAATGTGTAACCTTGTTTGGATATGAAGTAGTAAAGAAAAAGGAGTAGAAGTAGTACAAAATTATAAATTGACAATAATGTCCTTTTAATGTAATAAAAAAATAAATGTAAGGAAAAATATGTAAAGTCATATTAAAAATTCACTTCCTCGTTATACCTCATTTCAAGGTTGAAAAAAACTTGCTCAAGAGAATAGAAGTAAATTTTCCCTCATTTCTCTCTTTGTTTTTATTAAAAGGGTTATTTCCATAAACCTAGTTATCGCGATTTTTTGCATCTAATATTAAACTACGGACTTATTTTTTTGTATTCCTAAACTATCAAAATTTTTTCAGTTTAGTCATTTTGTCTACTTTTGTTACGTTTTCCATTACTTTTATTTTTTTCATTTATAAAAAAATAAATTACCTCTTTCTCCATGACATATCAAATAATAAATATAAAAATTAAATAAATCGGGGGGAGTGTAATTTAGTCTTTTCATAAATGACCATTTTTTTGTTTACCACTTTAATAATTCCAGCTATTTTTATTTTATTTTTTTATTTATTATTTCGTGTTTTTTCAAGAGGGAGGGATAATTTAGTTTTTTCATAAATGAGAAAAAAATAAAAGTAACGAAAACATAACAGAACTAGACGACTAAAGTTGACAAATCATGATAGTTTAGAGATAAAAAATAAGTTAGTATTTTGGGATTAGATACGAAAAATTACGATAGTTTAAGAGAGGTTTATTAAAATAACCCTTATTAAAATATATCCAAATGAGGCCCTTTCCTTAACCTCCTTTACCCTCAATCCAAACTCAATCCAAACACATCGTAACTATAGGTCTAACACTTCTTTCTCCTAATATTTGTCAAAAGAACATGTATATAGAATGTAGATAAAAGAGTGATAATAAATTATTTCTTTTCAATCTAAATCGATATGTGGCAGTTGACTAGTTTGATATTGGAATAAGAGTAAAATGTTAAATTATAATCAAATTATTAATTTCAAGAATAAATATAGGGCTATTAGCTTGATAAATAAACTATTTTGATGAGATGAACAGGAATTTTGTTCTTTTTTTTATAGATAGCTCTCGGTATTTAGGAAGCGGAGCCGATAATCTAACTCGCGTAACGTAATTGAGCATACTATGCATAGGTTAGATCGATCCATCATCAAGTTCAACTAACGATCCGTGTGATAGTATCAGTCGAAGCTCCAACAAATTTTTTATATTCAATGCAAACTCGAGAACAGTTAAAGAGGAATCCAAAGAATTTTATTCTTGTTTGCAAAAGATGTTTCAGATATGGTAAAATATTTTCTTTCTTTCTTTTTTAAGTCTTTAAGTTTGTGATCTCTCTCTCAACTATTTTGATGACGAACAGGAATTCTGTTCTTGTTTGCAAGAGATGCGTTCACATATGGTGAAATCCTTTTTTTCTTTCTTTCTTTCTTTTTTTTTTTTTGGTTAAGTCTCTGATTTTCAGCGTTCGGTACTGCAGGCTGATGTTCAGTGCGTAGGCGAAAAAGAACGCGACGTTAGTTGTTCTTTCTAAACGACCAGAGTTGTAAGTAATACAGAATATATATATATATATATATATATTAAAAGATATTTTCCCAAATAGGTGGGAAAACATCATACTGCTACGGGGCATGGAAATAGATCTATATATTGAATTTGACTCTTCAAATAGCACATTACAAGGATTTCATAGCCCTTAGACGTAGAAAATCAATTGAACTTGAAACAACAAAAAGACTTCTTTATTATACACGACATAATCATTTAAATACCTGCAAAAGCATTTACAAAGATGAAACTATGTTCAACAAGTAACCATAAAAAGAAAATCTGAACTCACAATGAGGTGGGGAGTTTCTAACATGAACAATTCATGGTGCCCTTGGAATTCCTGTGACTGGTGTCTTAGACCCAACTGACAATTACCCACCTGGAACACGCACTTGTGTAACAAGAGACAACACCAGAATGAAAGATAAACTGGTTCCTTGTCAACTTGAGCTTCCTAACATCTTCCTACTGCAAACAATAATCCTACATGTTGGGTGGTCCAACCTTATTTGCACCTTGCAGCTGCTCCATGGGGGAGCTCGTAATGCTGCCAACAGATCCATGCGTCTGAGAGCTTAATTGTGGACTAGCTGGACCGGCCCCTATATTTCCACCATTATTCATCTGTTGCATTGCACCTGAGCTTAATTGTTGGGGGCTCATTGTAGTTTTTTGCCCCATTTGTCGAGGACTGATCTGCTGTTGCATGACCATTGATGGAGGAGAACCCACAATTGCGGGCGACCCAACGGGTGTATGCTGCAGTGGGGAACTTATTTGTTGTTGCTGCAGCTGCTGCTGCTGCTGCTGCTGTTGTACTTGTTGTTGCTGTTGTTGTTGTTGTTGTTGAAGTTGTTGTTGTTGTAACTGGTGCAGCTGTATTTGTTGCTGAGGATTCAGGTAAAAATTTGTTCCCGTGATCTTGGGTGGCCCCATAGTCGACATTGCATTGCGGTGCAAAGTACTAATATTTGTTCGATTCAATGGATGGCCCAACATAGACAGCCCTGCAGCATTAGGAAGCATCTGATTGGTACTTCCTGACATGGCACCCATAGCAGGACCATAAGCACCTGTCCTATTCGATTGCACCATCCGCAGCTTTGATGCGAACGCAGCAGCAGTTTGTTGTGGTGTCAGTTGGGGAGCTCTAAGGCCAAAATTGGATGCAGCGCCTAGATTCATTTGGCTTGGACTCATATTACCCAAGCCAGACACTGTCCCCATGGAGGGAGATATGCCACGTACACCACCCAATCCTATGACATTGCTCAAGCCACCTAGGCTTGCCATATTGTTTTGCATATTTCCCATGCCCATGGACGAATTAGGCCCCATCATTACTTTCCTTTGAGGCTGTGCTTGCTGTTGCTGTTGTGCTTGCTGCAGAATCTGAAGCTGAAATGAAGTAGGCTTATTGTTGATCATATGATTAGCATTCATCTGCATATTTGATGCCTGACCAGTCATCTGAGCTAGTGGATTGTTAGAAAGCAGAGAAGTTGACCTCTGCATGTGAGGGAGGGGAAGCTGTTGATGATGTTGCAGCTGGGAGTGGGCATTTTGCTGCAGCTGCTGCTGCTGAAGCAAAGATTGATCGCCCTGTTGTCCTCTAGCGGGGATTGAAGTACCTGGCAGATAACCTTGTGACATGGTTAAGACCTGGTTATTGTTCGCAGAAGTCAGCATCCCTGTGTTGTTGGAAAAGTTCTGAGAGTTCAAAGACCCCATAGCATTCACAGCAGCAGCTGATGTTGCTAATTGTGGCGTTTGACCAATGGGAACTTCTGGTTTCACTTCAGATGCAATGTTTTCCGAAATTCCTGAAAATGCCAAGCTATTTGAGGCGGTAATCATCCGTAGTCGGATCTCATCTTCAGACTTGATGTAGCCACTATGCTCCATCTACAAAAATTATATTTCATTAGGAGTCCTCAATCTGGACAAATGATTGAGGCAATGGAGTTTTTTCCCACTGGTGTTTAAGTCAAACACTTACCAGTACACAAAATTGTGAAGCAAGCAGATCCGCATAGTGCTGAGAAATTCACATGGAAAAGAATTAAGTAAAAAAATAAACAATTACCTAACATGTTACTGTTATCTAAAAATGAGAATAATGGGCAGATGAGAATGTTACTGTAGTAGGTAGCGTCAGATTGTAATCCTGAGCATCAGGATTATCAACATCCCCGTGCTGCATGACTACAGTACCATCAGAGCTCTCATTCATGATCAGTCGATGGTGGGGCTTGGCAGAAACTAGTCAAAGTAACAATTGAAATCAGCATAGATTTTTTGAAAGGTGAAATCAGCATAGATAAGACGGTTCCTTCCAATAAATAGTATTTGACCACTTCAACTGTACACAAACCTTGATACAAGTTCTCAGTGGGCTTGAAGTTGACCGTTCTTGCCTTAAGGGTATTAATTGTTCCACCAATAATATACCTGGAAAGGGTCTTTAGTTGATCTGTATAATCGTCATTGTTGAATGAATCAGAAAGACGGGTAGCGACTTCATGAGGCCGATGTGCTACAGGTTTCCTGGAAGGGAAATCTTGAATGCTGCTCTTCTTTGAATTAAGTTGGTACCTGAGAGTAAAGAACCCTCATTAGATCCATTTGTCACATTAATTTCACAAGGCCACTTACGCAAGTTAAGAAAGCTGCAACAATTTCATTTTTTTTTCAACAAAGAATCTCTTTCCAAAATATGATGACAATGGATGCAACAAATCAAGGAGGCATAAACTAAGCTTATGCAAGAAGGAACTCAGAAGATGCTCCCCTACGATAAACAAACAGTGATCTATTCAAGTATATTCGTACGCAAAGATGCTTAAACAAAAGATCCGCATGAAACTAACACAAAAGAAGACCAACTATAGGACATAAAGGAAGGAAACTAAGGTGAGAAGGTCAATTAACACTGCGCCAGATTGACAAATGCAAATCTCAGGATAAAATGGCCTCACCTAACAAAATAGATTGTAACCAGTAACAACAAACTTAAAAAAGAAAATAAAATTCAAAACATATCATCCACCAAAGATCAAGGCAATTCTGCCACAATGTGGTCTGTCTTCTTATTGTAACATCCTGGATGACATCCTGGATGAATTATAATTTTCTTGTCAGTTAACATTAGCAATAATTCAACTAAAACCAACTTTCATGGTATTTGTCCACTTGTGAACGACTGACAAAGGTTGCAATTAAGAATCCTGGATACAACAAAATTTTCTTGGTGCAGTTAACAGTAGCAATCATTCCACTAAAACAACTTTCGCACTGTTTCTAAGCCGATATATGGGAAATGTTATGTTCTAGGTTCATTCTGCAATAGTAATTCAGTCTGCAAGATCTGCTTACAGATGCATATTATGATAGATGTCTTTAGAATTTAAGTGGTACAAGAAACTGTTATCAAGGACTATATAGAGATTTTAACACAGAAAATAATTTGAGAACAGTTCAGAATACAGCCATACCTCTGATGTATCGCCTCAATTTTAGCAAATCGTTCAAGAATTTCTTGTTCACTCACAGAGCCAGTTCCAATAGATGGGCTATTTGCATTCAATGGAGCATTCATATTACTAACACTTGCGGGTGATCCAACTCCGCTAATGGATTGTACCTTTGGAGCAGGATTTGGTTTGCGCTTCGCAACCATGGAACCTTGATGTTGCCGATGCATAGATTCGCTAGGACTAGAAGTAACAGAAGGTGTCCCAATGGCAGCATTAGAAGTTGCTGTCAACTTATCCTTTTGTGATCCCAGAGCAGAAACTGTTCCAATCGCGTTGAACTGCCCACCCATGGAACCACTTGAAATCTCACCTGATTTAGATGATACTGGTGACTGAACCGTGGGTCCAGAGGAGACACGTGGGCTAGGTACTGATTTCCTTCTCTGGGGTGCATCATCCTTTCTCATTTCCTTCTCGGTGACAGGACGGACATGCTGCCATTGAGCAGAATTTGGAGGATTGTTTCTCATGAATTGATGTTGCAGGAGACTTTGAGATTGTGATTGCTGCTGAACTAATGCACTATTTTCTGTGGGCAGTCCCTGAAGAGAATCCTTACACCTCTGGAGATCTTGTCTATCTATTTGTTCTTCTTTACCACCATATCGCAAACCTTGTTGGCCAAAATAAAAGGATGATCCTGGCTCTTGATTAGGCACATTATTCATCATTGGTGATGGATACCTTTGAGTGGCTAAAGCAGGCGAGTATTGCATTCCTTTGATATCTAGTTGTTGCTGCAATAGTTGGTTTTTCCATTGCACATCAGATCCAGTGGCACCAATCTGAGACCCCACTTGTTGGCTCTGAGTGTCATCTGGACCAAGTGCCTGCTTTGGTCTCTTTGTGGGCAATAAAGGCACCACTTGTCCATCTGGGTTCTCCCTCTTCACAGGAATTGGAGTGTTACAGTTGGCCGAGTCAGTAAAGGAAGCAATGAGGTTTTGAGATGACGTCATATTCGCATTTGCTCCTACAAAATTAGCTGAAAGTCCATTTCCACGATCATGCATAACAGCTGGTGAGTTAATACCAGGATGAAGTTTGGCATGGGAGGGCAAAGCTAAAGTTGATCTATTAATATCTTGAGTGATGTTGTTAGGCCTGAAAGAAGGAACACTAGAAGAAGGCACTTGCTGTGTGGCTATGTTTTCCCGCCCTTGTTGAATTCCAACATTAGCTAATAAACTTCCTGGATCTCCAGGCTTGCAATTAGCAATATCAGACACTTTATCAATGCAAATTTTCTTTCCATGAGCTTGGTTATTGGAAGTTACAATGACTTCAGGTTTTTCCGCCAATCTTCTCTTCCTTCCAATACCAAGATTGAGCTGAAAAGTTTGGTTTCAGGAGTACAATTTCAGATAAAAATCATATAAGAAAACACTTTGCTGCATGATCTATTAAGTTTTCTGTACCTTACTAGAAATTGGGCCTTTGCATAGTTGGTCCAATCGTGGAGTGGGGTCTAACTGAAGACTCGGTTGCAAGGCCTTCAATATACGAGATTCTACTTCCTGTCAAAAGATTATACAACACAAGACCAGCTCAGCTAAGTGTAATCACCTACATCTAAAATGTGTTTACCTGAGCAAGCCAGTGCCTTGCTCACCATTAGGTCTCTGTAGGTCCAAGAATCATCAGATATAGAATGCATGTCCTTAACAATATTCTCCAGTGACATTTTTAGCTGCACTTTATGTTTAACAGGAACCCAATTCATGGCAGAAGCAGCAGCACCCTGTTCAGATCCATGTTTCCGATAATCTCGCACCTGCAATGAATGAAATACTTCATGAAGTATGGTCCTAAATGCATTTGCAAGTACTTAAGGCAATCCTAAAAGTTTAACCCAAATTAAGAAAGGAAAGAAGGATTCCTTCAAAAAAGAAAAGAAAAAGGAAAGAAGAAGAAGAAGAAGAAGAAGACACAAAAACAACATTATGTCCATAAAGTTGGCTTTATCCTTTTTTGAGAGAAAGTTCGCATAGTTTCGGGGAGGCAAATATTTAAGGACAAGTGTCAAGATTGCTCATTATGGATTGAAGGTAAGCCAAAAAATAATAAAAAAAAGAAAAGGAAAACACTAGATCAATTCTTCTCTGAAACTCTAGAAAATCTTTAGATGAATCTTCCCCACTTATATTTCTTTCAGCAGAAGAATAAGACTCAAAGCAAGATGGATCTCTTGCTTCTGCACAATGATAATACATGTATTGGCGCACTGCCAAAGTACATAACAAGGCACTTAGAAAATTTTATGTCAATGATTAGCTAGATGAAGTTTTTTAGAGAAATTTGGTAGCTGCATTTTACAATGACAAGATATACAGCTTGACCACATAAAAAGATGGACCTGGATTAAAAAGCAACAGTCCACACTACACAATGATAAGATCTTCACTGCCACTCCAAACTCTAAATATGATTAAAATCAATCAGAAAGTTGGCTTCTGAACAATTACATGGTGTTGACCAACTTCAACCCCAATCAGAAGCCCATGACCAAGCTTATATTGTAATACCCCAGATTTTTAATCAGGGATAAATCAGTAAAATTGCCAAAAAACTCCTAACATCCCCTATATAAAGGCCCAAGACTCCCTTGTTTACCTCTTTTCTCCATCTGAACTCTTGACGGCTAGGGCTTGAGGAAGGAGATCTTGAGGGCAAGGAGGAAGAGGAAGAAAGGGAAGAAAGAAGAGAAGGATCCATTAAGATCAAGGTATGTAAAGGGGATCCAACCCCTCTCTTCCATCTCAATGGATTTGATTGCATGGATTGGGAAATCTAAGAACACCCTAATTCTTAGTAGAGATTTTGATGAGGGATTTACTGTAGTTCATTAGATCTGAATAGTATTATATGTTCATGTTAAGATAGATCCATGTGCTAGGACTTTTATTGGAAAAATCATGTTCTTATGATTTGGGAAGAAAGGAACCCTAGATTTTTAAAAATGTATGATCTTGCATGTTTTTTATCTGCTTTATGATACTTTGTTGCCTGCAAAACGTGTATGAATCGCTCAGTGAAGATGATTTTCCCCAAAAGCCGAACTCGTCACGCTCATAACAGAAGGCTGAGGAAAGGTCAACATTCTGTCACGGCCAGACGATGTCACGCCCATGACAGAAGGGCGAAATCTAGCGTTCTGTCACACCCGTGACAACCGTTATCACGGTACATGGTCACGACCGTGACAGAAAGGCGATAGTTTGGGTTGTGCCACGGTCGTGACCAACCCTATCACCGCCATGACAGTCCAAAAATTGGAGTTAACAACAACAACAAAGCCTTATCCCACTAGGTAAGTTATAATTAAATTATTTTTAAGGTATCTACTATTATGTAATGATGATTGATGTTTGTAAATGAACCTAGATACATGAAATGCATGGACAATCGTAATTAGGTTAAAATCTGAAGACTGAAAGACGTAAATTGTTTGAGATTGTGATAATAATGAACCCAATTGAAGAATAATATTACTTGTCGTCCCTCAAATTGGTGACAAGAAATACTGTGTCCTGCTCCATTGTGCCCCGCTCCATTGTGTTAGAATTTCTCTCGGGAAATTACTTTGTCCTGCACCTTGGAGTTAGCATTTTCTGGGAGAATAATTGTATCTTATCGGAAACAGTATGGATATTCCCACTCGCCTTCGGGTGATGAGCCGCAGCTCCAAGGCCTAACTAGCCTATTGGAACGACTTGATTCTTCAATTATTGATAAGATCAAAGACTGAACTGAAATGACTGATGTTCACGAAAGTAGGATCCAAAGGGTTATGAAGTAACCCTGAGGATATTACCGAGGCAAGGTAAGGGCAAGTGCTAGTCACTTAGTATGCCTACTACAGACTGACTGATGAACTGATAATAATGTTTGCATGTCAATTATTTTACTGATGACCTTATGTTATGAACCAATGACATGTACATTTTTATGACTATGACATGGCATGCATATATGTTTCTTTTTATTATGACCTGCATAGGGTGCATCACATACACTACATGGCCTTTACATATTCTAACTAGAAACCCTGCACCCTAGATCCGTGCAGGTAACTAATGTGCTTGGATGGATGGTTGATCAACTCATGATGACAAAGTTGCACACGGCATAAGAATAGATGGAGTCATGAGTCATTAGAGTCTGTTCTAGATATGAATATGAATAATGTTTTTATTATGTTCTATGGCATTAGTTTTGTTGATGTTTTAATTTAAATTCTTCCGCTAAACAAATGATGATTTTATCTTATTTTAAATGAATATTAGTTTCCGTTGCATTACTGTTAAATCATATTATTGTGATTAAGTGATGGCGAATGGGCTAGCACTGCCGAAATGACCTAATTACCCTCTAGCTTTTAGGGTGTTACATATATGATGCAAATATGAAATCATAAGAAAAAGTAAGAATTTAATAAGATTCAAGAACTCAAAAAAAATGGAATTAAGAAATTTTGCATTCCTTGTCTGAATTTAAAAGGCTTTTAAAAAAACTTTTGAGAAAAAAGGCGAGGGATGCCAAATTTCTTAATCCATTTTATCAAAGGTTTTGCATTGTAGTCTGATATAGAATGATACAATATTTCATACAAGAAATCAAAAGACTCCCTACTCTAATAGTAATATCTCATAGATATCATATCAAGACCAGTATTTATGCTATTATTAAACTTTTTTTAATGCAGTATCTAGTGAAACAAAATAAAAACAAGAAATGAGGGTCTCAAGTTCTTTGACAATGACAACAAAGAATGACTGACCTCACAAATAAGAGATCCATCATAATATTTGACTGGCACATCATCTAGAATATCACCTGGCAACCACCCTGACTCGATAGCCTGCATCATGCAGATGCATAAGATGAGTACGTACGTAGTAATAGACAACTCCAAAAGTAACATGTAAGAAGATGGAGATGCACTCATAGTAAACACAAGAGCGTTTATGTTTCGAGTAATAGATAATCACAGTACTGCCAAAAGATATTGAAAAAAAGAAAAACGTGAACCTGATATGAGGAATCTGATGTCATCTAACATGATTCAAAGTTTTTTTTATGTGAACATGATTCAAAGTTTTCATATAAAAATAACTTCCAAAGAAAAATGAGTTCTAGAAAACATGTTATCTAAAAAAAATTATCTTCATCTGTTTGGTGGCTTTATAATTAAAAAGATACGAATTCATTATGTTATTTTGTGTATATGATATAAGAGAGTGTGATATTGACATGAACACAATTAAATAGATCAGACAATGAATTTCATATTTTTCCCATAATAAGCACATAAGAGGACAATAACATGTAAATGTAATTCCACTTACAGAAAACAATGTCTCTGATGCCCTATCATAGGGATGCAATGACTTCCCATCTTCAGCCACAGGCTGCACGCTTTCCATCTGGAAATGGTCTAAATCGTGTTAAAGCAGACAATATATCGTACACTAGGAGATAATATAATGTGAAATTTTTCTGTAGACAAATTTGCATCAATATTTGGAATTTAAGGTTGCGGTTTAGACAGACCTCAGTTGGTTCGCCAATGCAGTATCCCTTCTGGTAAAGGGACAAAGTGAAAGAAACCTCTTGTTCTGCCAAAACATAAAGGATTACAAACCAGGAACGACAAAAATGTGCAAATTGTTTGTGAAGTATAATTACCTGGCAACAAGGGCGCAACTGAACCAGACGCATCATTACCATTGTTTGCAGCCTCAGGCATACTCACCTACACTAGTAGAATCTTTTAAGCCAAAAATAGAAAAAACGAATACACTATGGGAAACCCCCACACCATAAAAAAACAGAAAATACGGGGAGAAGCCAATCATGTTCATCGCCTAGCATCGTTAGGAACACAAGAAATAACGGTGCAGGCAAAAAGACTACTCTAAAAGAGATCGTTCCAAGCTTAGGAGGAGGTTGATACCTTAAAAACGCGAAATTGAACAGAGAAAAAAAAAGTTCACAAAGAAACCGAGCACCCTTTTCAGAACGAAGACGAATAACAAACTCTCTTTTTTTTTCTATCGCAGTAGCGACAACAGAAACACCCCCAAAGAACCCTAATCAAAACCACCACCATCGAATCAGCAACAGAGAAAGAAAGAGACACCTCGAGCTTGGATCCGCCGTCCGCGAGCGCACGGGCGGTCTCTTCGGGCGCCGGCGCCACGTCCTCGATCGCGGCGATCGGTTTCGGTCGGAACCGAGACCCACCCTTAGATAACTTGAAAGAGATCCCCATCGGCTCCGGTCTCCTCCGCGGATCCGAGAAACAGCGGTCACAGAGCAGCGGCTCCGAGCTCTATAGGGGACCCATGGTGGGTTCCAAGGCTTCGCAGGAGCTCGAATTCGGGGCGCCCATGGCGACGAGGCCTCGGCGACTTCCGTCGTCCTCACGCAAAGCCCCTCTTCAGCTATAAATCCCTAACGACTACACAGAGGAAGAAGAAAGAGACCTGGACCATCATGTTATAATCTCTCTCTCTCTCTCTCTCTCTCTCTCTCTCTCTCGTCGTTTGGGTTCGTATGATAAGGGATCGGAATAGCGACAACATTTGGGTGAGGTGCTGTGCCTGCGGCTTCCGGTGTGTAAAAATTGTGTTAACAATAAAATCTTCTTTGGAACTAAATATAAAATCATTTCAAATATAATTTAGAACTTCCAGTATATCACATTTTCATTTGTTCTTCTTAATTTTAATATTGTCCAAATATCCCCCCCCCCCCCCCTCGACCTTTTTTAAAACTTTCATTTAAAATTTAACCACTTTCATTATATCTTTTTTATTCGACGTTATCTTTAATTTATCTCTAGACCACTTGAAGAAATTTTGAAGACATTTGAATCGTTCATCAACTAATTAATTATTCAGGTAATATTATATTTAAATGATAATACTCAAACACAGAGTCAAACCCACGTAGTATTTGAGAAGGGTCATGGCCTCTCCTAATTTTTTAAAAAATTACTAATATTATTTATTAAAATATAAATTTAAGGATACAATATTAAGTAGGTCCCCCTTTAAAATGTTTAGTGCACTAAATGATCACATATTTCATTTGCCTATAGCTTATCTGGTTGTCTCCTTGTTGATTCTTTAGATCCGTTTCGTTAGGGGATAGTTATGCAACGGGTTAAGACACATAATTCATCTGATTAACTCATTTTTGAAGTTTGCGTCGGATTATTAATATTCTATCTATTATAATGAATACGTTAACTCTCAAATTTTCATTATTTACAAGATTAATTTTTTTTAAAAATGACAACTTTGCTCTTTGTACATTTTTAGAATAAAATGTGCATTTAGTTGTAATTAGAAGAATATCTGCGTATTCCACTTATTAATCCTCAATCAAATGCTACATTAAGGATAAGGGATCAAATATTTCAGCCAACATATTTTTACCTTTTTTTTATCTTAACCTTTCGAATTTCGACTCTTCATTTGCTTAGTGGATTAATGATTTAAATATGAGGTAAATTTACTCAAATTCTCTTTGATTGTGGACATTTTTTACGGTGCTATTCTCAAATTTCATTTTGTAATAAAACTATTTTTCATCTTTTAATTTTTTTCATCAATTGCCTTTTTACTTTCACGGTTTCCTAATCGTCGTGCTGATATAACATCCAGATGACTTTTTTTCTGTTCTCCATATGCGCAGATGATGATGTGGCATTATAAAAAAATAAAAAAATAGAAAAAAATAACGTGAACACGTATGTGCATAGCAAGAGGATGTTTAAGAGGTGAACTAAATCTTTATATTTTTACCTTTATTCAATTTTATCTCATATTTTATAAATAATAAATAGGACTGCTCACATTTGTATTTTTTATTTATTTCAAAATTTTGAATAGATTAAATTAAATAAAGATAAAAAAAGATAAATCTATATTAAAATATACGTTTTAATACTTTGAAATGAAGTCAATATTAAACATTTTGGGATGACATGAAGACGACATGATTTAATAAAGGAAAATGGAATTAACCCCTAACAATATTATACTCATATAAAGTTATTAAAGGAGAAATAAATATTTTACCGAGTATTTTATAGTTATCACTGATGAGTGCGAAATTAAATTTTTTGTAGACGTCGTTTTAAATTAAGTCGAGCAAAGCTCGTAGTGAAAATACTAATAATAACCATTTAGATACAAAATATTAAATTGATTTCCTTGCCATCTTCATGCACAAAAAGGTAATTTGGACAATTGCAAGCTATTTTGCTTTTAACTTTTTGACATAAACCATGGTATGCATTAAGTACATAGTAATTTGTAATCTCTTTTTTTTAATTATTATTTTCAACATAAAAAATACAGAATTATGTCTTAAATCGTTATGATTATGTCATTGTATTATTTAATCATTATAATATTTTAAACAAAAAGCATCTTCTCCCAAACCAAAAAATATTACACAGTAATTTGTAATAACCTTTATTATTTTGAACATGAAAAATAATCACATTCTCAAGATAATATCACACAAGTTAATTGATTTTACAGCTTAACACATTATAAGAGGTTTAGAAAGTTATATTGTCCTAATTTAGGAGGAAACGAGGTTTAATATTAATAGTTTGTAATCAAACTCTTTTGGTCTACAAAAGTTTTAATAATAAATTTTAATTTCTTTTATAATAAATTGACAAAAAATGAAAATGCACACAAAAATTTAATATGGAGACGCAGGGAATCGAACCCCGTCGTGCCTCTCGCATGCGAAGCGAGCGCTCTACCATATGAGCTACGTCCCGAGTTGATTGTTAAAATTTCAATATCAACTACATTTAATAAATTAAAAAGATAAAAATAGAATCAGTAATTTAGTTAGTTTTTTTATATTTATTATAGATACTCAGATTTTTAATTGAGATATAATATGATATGCACAATATGAATAATAGCCATTATCAAATAAGGAGTAACTTAGAGGAATATTTCATTCTCGAGATATGTTGATTATAAGTAGTGAAACTTTTAAACTTGTGGTAATATATTATAATATAGGATTATTGACACGATTGAACAGCAGATTGTGTTCTAAAGTTGTTGGGTGCTAAACTACTGATAACGTCGAATTTGATTCCTAAAATCATCATCTTAAATAGAATTTATTGTTTATGTTCCTCTCTAAACACTCTATTAATATTAATAACTTTGGACATCAATAGGTGACCACGCAAACACCCTGAATTTCAAGTTGATGCTCATTTGATTAACTAACTCAACCAAAGGTTTTTAGCCTTCTTTTTCTTTTTTTTTTTTTTTGCTTAAACTATTCCACCCAAAATGCAAAATAACTCATTATTTCTCACAAAATGAGAGAATAACAATAACGTCCTAAATCATATACGGGTAAAATGTAGGTGCCGAGCACTTATTCTCAGCATATATGCTGAGTAGATCTGAGGCCTCCATCCATGAATCGATGCTCAACAATTTTAGTGAAGTTAGTATTTGATCGTGGCCGTCCATTTTCTTATCAGTGTCTCAGATGATGCTTCTGCGAATAGGGTTCACGCTTCATGTCACTTGCTTTCTCCGACGGCACAGGCATTGACGACGCAGGCATCGACTTCGCGCCGACGCAGACATTTTGTGAAAGTATCCACGATCTCAACCCGCCCATTCGATCGGAGGTGCACGTGCATTCCTGTTGGATTTTTGTTCTCATTAGCAAATGCGAGTGATGCTTGTTCACCATCGACGCAGTCCTCGTGTTTCTCCGACGGTGCAGGCTCTGACGACGCAAGCATCGGCGCAAATGCGAGTGATGCTTGTTCATGCTTCCATCGACTCGGTCCCCATGTTTCTCCGACGGCGCAGGCACCGGTGACGCAGGCACTAGTGACGCAGGCACTGGCAACACAAGCACTTCGATGACATGATTTTTTAATTCATTTATCTTGATTTAATTAGTTCATTATGGCATATCTAAGGACTTTGACAACATATCTCTTGAAGAGTTCATTATGCCATATCTACTTCATATCTAACTTATCTTGTAGGATGTGTAACTATTAACTTGATTTAATTAGTTTTCGCGATGTTGGCAGCTCACATTTTTATGTGAAATGTTTATTGATAGGAATCAAATCCAAGAGGAGGACAATATTGGTAATAAACAAGTTAGTAAACCATATGTTGGCATGAAATTTGATACAAAAGATGACGTTTACAATTTCTATAATGCATATGCTAGATCAATTGGATTTTCTATACGAAAAGATTATTGTTATAAATCTCGGAAAATCAATATGCCTATTGGTAGATTGCTTGTTTGTTAGAAAGAAGGCCAAACAGAGCTCAGGTTGAAGAAACTTGAAAAAGATGTCAAAAGAAGACGAGACGTTAGAGAAAACTGTGGTGCTTCATTACTAGCTAAAGTTGTAAATGATGGCAAGTGGGAGGTCAAAAAGTTTATTGAAGAGCAGACACATAAACTTGCTTCACAATTTGATGCTGGCAGATTACCCTCTCACAATAAATTGTTGACCCCTACAAAGGAAGCCATGAGAGATCTCAAAAATGCGGGGGTCGAACTTTCAAAGATAGCCAAATATCTTTAAATGTCGGGAGAAATATTTGTAACAACTCAACAATGCATAGATTATATGAGGGCATTACGAAAAAATAATATGGGAGGGGAATGCATGACTATGCTAAATTATTTTCAAAAGAAAACAATTGATGACGAGAATTTTTTTTAGTATGGTGGTGGATGAAAATGGCGTCGGTAAGAATATCTTTTGGGCAGATAGTAGATCACAAGATAATTATATGACATTTGGTGATGTTGTAGTATTTGATATAACATACCGTACTAACAAATTAAAGATGTCATTTGCACCTTTTACAGGAGTTAACCATCGTAGACAATCAACATTACTTGATTGTGCATTATTAGTTGATGAGACTGAAGAAACATTTACCTGATTATTTGATACTTGGTTAGAATGTATGCAGGGAAAACAGCCAATTTGTATCATTACTGATCAAGATATTGCAATGAGTAATGTCATTCGCAAAGTGCTTCCTGAAGCTCGAAATATGTTTTGCATATGGCATATAGTAAAAAATGCTTTGACTCATCTTCGAGATTTATATGCACATGACAATTTTAAACAGGAGTACTTCAAATGGATTAATAATTCTTTGAGCATCGAATAATTCGAAAACGCATGGCTAATTCTGAAATAAAAGTATGATATTGCATATGGTCATTGGTTGGAGCATATGTATAACAAACGCCATCAATGAGTTTCAATTTATTTAAGTGATATATTTTATGCAGGCGTGCAATCTACACAAAGAGCTGAGAGCATTAATGCTTATTTCGATGACTTTGTGAATTCAAGTACTTCGTTATCTGATTTTGTACACTAATATGATTTAGTCCTTTCTACTTGACGTGAGACTGAAGAGCGTGAAGATTTTAAATCTCAATACCTTTGTTGCTGCAACGTCAAAAAGTCCTTTGGAAATTCAGGTTAGGAAAGTTGTACACTCAAAATGTGTTCAAAAAATTTCAAGAAGAGTTTAAGAATATAATACAATTTTGGAAGGAAAAAAAAATTGGAAGATTGCGAGAAGGTTGTATACTCTGTTTATGAAGCAGGATATGAGAACAAAGGAAGGATTATTATAGAATATCATGTCCAACCCAATATTTTAGTAAGTTGTTCTTGCAAAATGTTTGAACGAGAATGAATTCTGTGCTCTCATGCTTTGTTAATTCTCAATGAAAATAGAGTGAGGTTTTTGCATGATCAATATATTCTACATCGTTGGACAATAAATGCCCGTTATTCAACTATACAACTATTTCATGATACAGAATGCACATCTTCAACTGGTCAACGTGTTGTAAGTCATGCACAAAAAATGAACTTCAAAAGGAATGCACGAAAATTTATATAAATGAGTTGACGCTCGCCTAAACATTTGGACATTGGGATTTCATTTTTAAAGGGTGGTATTCAAAGTTTGGAAAGTATAAGATGTGAACTGCAAGTGGCGCCTTCATTGGAACAAGTGTATTCTCAAGATGCAAATATGGAAGAAGAAAATTGTCAAGATGTACAAGTATCACCGTTTGTGATACATGATCCTTGTATTGTAAAATCAAAAGGAAGACCAAAAAACATTAAAAAAGTAAAATCTAATATTGAAGTTTCGATGTCACAAAACGAGAAGTGAATGGAGCCAGGGCATCAGTTCCACTTGTCAAACATCCCATGAGCTCAGTCTCGTACTGGGCTCCCTGCACGTTTGCCGAGTTTCATCATCTTCTTGCATATTAGTTATCCACTAAAATGTTATCGTTAATTGTTGGACGAGGATGACAAAAAATGGAAAAAAAAGATAGGCGAGAGAGATTTAGCTAAAAGTACATTTATATGGAAAAATAATACATTAAATTTATTTAAATATTATTGTTTGAGCATATCCTTTCTCACCCACAAGCACTTTTCAATATCGCACATCAAACCTTTTTCACTCTCTTTGAAATTTCAATTGAAATAAATAATATAAATTATTATTATTATTATTGAAATATTACTTCGTGGGGGTGGCACGTGTCATCATACCTCTACTTTCAGATATATATACATACTTACATACATACATACATACATACATACATACATACATACATACATATAAGTTTCATATTCCCTTTTAAATTTCCAATTTGAAAATGATGGCTTCCTGTCCATGGCAAAAACACAATTTGGAAAAAAAAAATGTTATGATGTAGTTATTTTTTATTCGGAATTTTATGTTTTTAGTTGTTTACTATTTTAATGGAATTAGTTTTCTACCAGATTTGGAATCAATCATTTGTAATTTTTTTGTTAATTGGATATTATAATTTTTTGGTTAATTGTAATATTAGTTATTTATAAATTTTGTAAAATAATATAGTCGTTACTGCTGTTAAGAATATACTCTTTCTAACTTATACAATTTTACTATTGTTAGTAACTCATATATTTTAATACAACATTAGACTATGGTCAAGAAATTCTGAAAAAAAAGGCTCAAAAGTATAAAGATAATACTCTTATTAACAGTTTAGTAACTCGTCTAATTGGCAATTTTATATATACCGTTATACTTCATAAATAAAAAAATATTTTATAATGCGTATGATCATATATGCTTAGTGAATATTTATTTTTGTTAGAAATCCTCCCCATCTATACTATATTAAAAGGAGAGTACTTTTCATAAGAAGATGACATTTGGCACATTTGTGAAGTGCCACATATGATTAATATATTATAATTAATTATATTTATACACATATTATTTCTGATGATACTATAGAGATTCATAGATGCATTGGAGTTTTTTTTTTCCTTTTTATTTGTATGTACACTTATCTTTGAAATAAATACCACTTTTATATTGGACCCTGATTAAGATTAATATAAGTTATTAAAAGGTCGCAAACAAAAAAAAGAGTCATAAGTTAAAATATTATTTATGTGTATAAATATTTTTAAAAACTATTTATTGATAATTAAAATAATATTTTTAGTGATAATATGCAATTTTGTCAAAACCAGATCGGATCGGCCAATTCAACAGCAAACTGACCGGTGATCCGGCCTGGTTAGGTGTCCGATTTTGACGTTGAATCGAAAAAATCGATTGAATTGGCCAGTTGAACCAGTTCAATTCACATTTTAAATTTTTTTAAAAAGATAAAATAGAAAAGTTAAATGAGGAAAAATGAAAGGAATATAAGGAAGGTTAAAGATGATGGAATATGATAAGTATAAAATTAAATAGAAATTGAAATAAAAAGGTAAGTATTTATCAAAGGACATAAATAAAGGAAATAAAAAGGAAAGTGTTAAACAAAAAAAAAAGAAAGAATAATAATTTAAGATAAAATTTATTAATATAGCATCTATCATCATTAAATAATAAATATTAAATTAATAATAATCAATTTATATTTATATGTTAATCATTACTATTTATCATTATAAAACTTTTAATAAATAAAAATTATGTTATATTCATTTTTAATATTTTTAATAAGTTATTAGTACAATATTCATATACTATATCATATAACTTATACTATATCTTTATAATTATTATAACTAATATTATTTTAATAAAATCTGATTCAATCCGATCGACATGTTTATGGTGACAATTGTTATGCCTCCGTCAAAACTGATGAACGTTTCTCCATATTCCAGCGTCCATTCCACATGACCACGTAACGACGACCGACATATTATGCTAGGTGGTATATTTATTAGTATTTTATTTATAATAGTCATGTAACTATATTAATCATTTTTTATTTTAATGATTGTCAGTTGCGCCACCACCGTCGATGAGACAATCAGTTGGATTGGCATGGCATATTCTGACGAGCGGGCTGTCACGGGTGAGGCAGCACTAGATATCGCACGGTGTGCGAACTTTACTGCTGATATATGAACTATCATTATTTAATTCTATATTGTGCTAATGATTTCTTCTGTAGCAGGGCCCATCGATCATGTCGGACCCTCTCAGCCTACTCCAATTGTAGCGGATGATGATTTCTCTTCAGTAGAAGAAGAAGGATTCCACGATAATTGGATGACCACCATGAACAACATTGCTCGGCCGTAAGTTAAATAAGTTCTTTCATACCCATTTTCTAGTTTGTTTATAAACACAAAATTAATTTTTTTCATAAACTACAGGACCACTTTTATACCCGCTTCTACCATGCGGGATGTTAGTGCTCTTGTCCTTTTCCACTTGTCGGAAGGAGTAGAATGGTGGAAAGATGTCCCAATTTAAGTGGGGGATGATATCTTTTATGATCATTGTTTTTTGCATTAGATATTCTATTTTATATTATTTTTAAGTTAGTAACATCTAATATTTTTTAGGAAGCAAATCAATTGCATCCGGATCTAAATTTAGAGTTGGTTTGGAGAGCATTTGTGGAGGTGGTTGTGAAACGCCTAAGAAATCGGTTATATATATAAGTTTCACAAAGTCGTTTCGTCCACAGACCTCAGTATGAAGCAGGACATACAAAGATGTCCGAGACATATTAGACGTCTAGTATAGATTAACAAACCAAATGTTAACAAATCCATGAATCTTTTTTTATTAACTTTAATTTGTTTTTCAAATATTGTTTTCTTTTTTTTGGGTGTGTTCCTCATGTGGGCCGAGTTGCCATCTATTGGGCTTCGGATTGATCAATTAATGTTATAGCCCAACTCATGTGCTGGTTTGAATGTTGTATCAAAATTTGTGAAAGCATCACTTACAGGAAAAAAAATTGAGACAAGATTGTGAAAATCGGGATTTCGTATAAGATCGAAAAGAGATCATAAGTAAGATCAAATGATCATAAGATTCTATCTATGAATAAAAATTATATTTTAAAATAATAAATATTTTTTTATAAATATCACACTTAAATATTAAATTACACCGCACTGTCATTTTTTATTGAATCTTGAATCAAATTACATTAAAACATATTAAAAATGAAAAAATATATTAAACATCATAAATTAATTTTTATTATTAATAATATATTTTTAATGATATTTAATTTATTATAATAATCATATGAAATTATATATGATCGTATAAAATTGTAAGATCGTATGATTAAAAATTAATATTATGTTAAGATCTTGAAGATAATATTGAAATTAGTAAGGGACTCGTAAAATCGTAAGATCTTGATATTTAAATCGAGATCTTGACAACTTTGTTACGATAGCATCTATCCAAAAATTGATGGATTTAATTGATTTATAAATCACTATAATCTATGATAAATATTTTCTATAATGACTTTAAAACTATGTCCACATATGTGAATCCACAATTCCCAATTCCAAAATTGATATAATTACATTGACGATTTTTATTTTTCTTTTAAAAAGTTTGTGATATTGTAACAATAAAAAATAAAATAGTAAAAACAAAATCAAATAATAATTATTCTTTATCGGATCCAAAGTTAAGCACTCGTATATTATTACTAGCGAACCGCCCACAGAATTAATGACATATTTTACTAGTGAACCTTAAAAACTTGTGGCAATATGAATTATTTATTACATATAATAATAATAAAACAGTTCTTCCGAGTGGATTAATTTGTTGCTTTAAGGAAAGGGGGAAATATACTTTGTAAACTTGAACTAACTTTTTCTTTAATTTTTACAAATAATAATATTTTTATCAAAATAAAGTGCTGGTGAAATTTTTTTTTCCATACAATTGAATTATCCAAGATTTTCTTTTCCTAACGAAAGCAATTTTTTGGGCATTTTCCATAAAAAAAGTTCAAATTCGGTACCCTTGACCTTTCCCATAATTTTGATGGCATTCGAAATTATTAGTATCTGATTAATTTATAATTAAATAGAAAAATAATATTTTTCTCATCACAGTTGTGACTCGAGAGAATAATTTTGAAACTATTAATCCTCATCGAATCACTTAAAACACAACATTGTTAATCAATTGTGACTACCAACTTTAGTGGGTTTTCATTGTTTTTTTTTCTCTTTCAGTCAATATGAGGGGTCAATTAATAAATTAAAAACATGAATTCATGTTACAATATATGGGATGTTAAAATATCATCTTCCACCAGCATTTAAAAAAGAGACATATCACCCACCACCCGCTGTCTGTGGAATTGATTTACGTACTCAAAGACTATTAAGAGAAAAGATAAAATAGAGAAATAAAAAATATATACCAGTGATACAGTGGGAATCTTCTCATACTAGGAATCTCTCTCTTGTTCCAAGATTAGAAGTATATGTCATTATCTAGTTCTCTGAATTAATTACTAACTTTAATGGCAGGATTGATCCTATGTTTAGCCAAATGATGTTTGTTAATGATTTAGAAGATTTATTAATACATATCCAGATAGTTGAAATGAATGTCTGTTCATATATTTTTTATATAACTTTTGATCGACCCAAGGTGTGATGCTATCGTGATAAGATTATGAAAATCTTTAGTTTAGTGTCTCATTATAAAAGTTGTTAGGAACTATAGGAAACTGATATGTGATGGAAAGCGATTCTTACATGATAAAATAAATGTTAAAAAATGCTTATGAATTATGCTATATGTTGTGTATAATGTTAAATAAGTGTTAGATTATCGATGTGTTAAAATTATTTGAAAACACAAGGATTTCGTAATGTCCTACGGCTCTGTCGAACTGAAGCATATGACCGAAACCCTTTCGATGTCCGATTCACTCGATAGAGTATAGCGACATACCATAGCAAACATTTGAAACTCGATCGGA
This sequence comes from Pontederia crassipes, assembly GCA_030549335.1. Classification (NCBI taxonomy): domain Eukaryota; kingdom Viridiplantae; phylum Streptophyta; class Magnoliopsida; order Commelinales; family Pontederiaceae; genus Pontederia; species Pontederia crassipes. The sequence goes on along the minus strand of CM060185.1, from coordinate 23,008,527 downwards.
CGATCGATATGAAACACAATGGAAGTCCGAAACTCTTTCGAATGACCGAATTGAAAAATATCGTGACTCGAAAATGTCGGCGATAACTAGTCAGTCGATCGAAACTTTTTTGGACAATCGATCTGGATTATGACGCCGTAAATGTTTACGACAATTGATGAATTTTGATCGACCGAGGAAGATGATACTATTCTCAACGAACGACCAATCAAGTTTCGACCGACCAAAACTCTCGACCGAAAGTCCGAGAACCTTCTCATATTAAAATGGACGACCAAACCTCTTTTAGTCGACCGATTGTATATGGACTTGGAACGGCCAATGAATGAACTTACAATGGATGACCACAACTTCTTCGGTCGATCGATGGACACAGACAAAAACATACGTCCGCTTTCCTTTCGGACGATCACTGAATGTACACCAAACAAATGACCGCTTGACCTTTCGGGTATCCAATCCGTGGACAAAAAGAATACACCTTAATCTAAATCATCTGACTAGATAAGTTTTTGTCCTTACTGAATTAATATGAACTGACAAATTATTTGGAACCATTTTTGTCCTTACTAACTTAATAGCAACCCTATTGTCCAACAAGATGGGATTCATACCGAGACATCATCATCAATACAAAGCATAAAAGCCTCAACAAGTAGAGAATGATAATATTTTTCGAGATCCATCGATTGCACTCACAGAATTATTAAATTCTTTGCTGGAGAAGCTCTCCATACAAAATTATCAAATAAAAAATTTGGAGACACAAGTTCACAATATTTGACAACACAATAATAAGTCAGATGAGGATGTGACAGCAATTTTCGAATTCAAATCATCAACTTCTGACTTCGTAGAGATAATTGATCAATTCGCCACAACAATTGAAAGAATGTTGACAATGCAATATCAACACATCTAGAATTTAGAGTCTTAATTGTCCAAGCTTCATAAGCGAATTGAAGTCAACGATTCACTTCGATTATTCTACATTGAGCTCAAGTTCGAAGCCTTGAAAGAAAAACTACATGCATTAGAGGATGATGTTGCAAAACTGAATTATCTAAATTCCGGATTTTCGAGCCACATCGACAAGATATCGAAGGACATCTTATGCTCACGCCATTATCAAAATTCATACCAAAGAAGATGACACCCAGAAGCAACATTTTCAATAAGGACTGTGACAACTCAGTGACATGTTAAAGAGACAAGATAATGGAAGATGAAAAAGTTCAAAGGAGGGATAAGCTTTTGGAAATTTCTATCACTTCTACTCTGATGTCTCCAATTTAGCCACCATCGAAAGAGATTGTCAAAGCATCAACTGTTGACTACACAACAATGCACATCTCCTCCAACATATCAACACAATCCATAACATATGTGAAGGAGAAAATTACTTTGCCAACATCAACACGATCTTCTCCAGCTACAACAGTCCAGTGGCGATCGAAACATCACTCGACGATCTATGTTCATCAGCAGTGTACCTCTCAAATTTCACATTAAAGACTACTGTACATGAAGAACCACCACCACTGGACGATGACATCAAATTGAAAAAGTAGGCATCATCCAACATCGCATGTGTTGAGCCTCACCACGATAAGCATTCCCGATCACATTAATTAAACCCGATGAGATCATTCCTTAATTTCATATCTACTTATATTATTTTAATTGATAGTTTCTTATTAGTCTCAGTATATGCCATATCAAAGTCGAGCTAGCGACTTTAAACTTAGAACTACTCATTCTTAATTCTTAACCTTAATTTAGATCTTTCACGTAATTTAGTTTAGGTTAATTTAGTTCATATTAAATTAGTTAGTTTGATTATCTTAGTTGCTTAGTCTCTTTAGTTTCCTTCTGACATTTTTATTTTTATTTTTTGTACATGTCACAAGCTGAAGTTTATTGAAATTTAAAATTTTCTTTCTTCACGGGACGTTATTTACTTCTCACGGGCATTACACATATCTCACGGGTCGTCATATGTATTTCACGAGTCTCACAGTGGGGATTGATGAAACTTTTTGGGTTTCACGGGCCGTGACCCCCTCATCATGACTCGTAACGTTAAGCCATCACATGCAAATTCATTGAATCATAAATATCACGGGCCATTATTGGAGTATCACGACACAATCAATGTTTTATTTCATATTTCACGAGCTGTTATGCATTCATCACTGCCTGTAACCTTATTTCATCACCCATAATTTCATTGAATCATCAGCTTCACGGGGCGTTACATCTTTCCACAGGTCTCACAGTGAGTGTTAGCTGAACAACTTTATTTTTCATGGGTCGTTATACAACATTCACGGGTCTTACAGTAGGTCTCGACTCTTATCTTACGTTTTCATGGAATGTTAGAACTCTATCTCAGCCCGTAAGTGATTGCACTAGACTCACGACCCTGTACCATTATTATGAAACGTTACAAAGTCTCATGGGCCATTAGAATATCTTCACGACCCCTCTATTTTCTATTTTTTATATACAAGTCTGTGACACGCGCCAGCGCCCAGCGAACAATGGCAACCCGTCTTCTTCTCTGATCGTCAGCACCGAGCTCCACGATCTGCACTAGTGTTCCTCGCCATCAGTCATCTTCTTCATTTTCGATGAGATGCAACACCAAAAGCGTCGGCAGATCTCTAAACGCCTTCCAAGCCAATCATCGCTTACCATCCCAATTGTCAACAGTGATGTCGGAAGTTCATCAACTTTTGGCAAATTTCTCCGGCACCCCGAGAACCGCTGACGACCTCCAACGGATCAACTCCTTCAGAAAACTCCGACAAACACAGAGCAAACAAGAAAGAAGACGTCTCACAATGGGCCATAACTTAATTCTCACAACCCGTGCATCAATAAAGGATAGCGGGCATCGCTGCATGAGCCGTAATATCGACCTCACGCACTGTTATTTGCTTCTCATGGGCGTTACAAATGTATGATGACCTTGAAAGCTCAGAAGAGCCATTATTTCACTATCACGACCCGTAATAGAATTGAAAAACAAAGAATAAGAAAAGAAGAGGAAGAAAGAAAGACAAACAAAATTGTCTCCTCAGAATTGAAGAAAAGTAGAATACAGAGACACCCAATTTTCTATCGGCCAATGACACTAAGGATTCTTTGTGGCTTCTTCCTACAACTTTCACATAAATCAGGTCGTACCATTTTCTTTTCTACTTTTATATTTTTTCATTATCATGTTTATTCTCCTACGAGTTTGATTTCCAACACTGGGACAGTGTTGAGTTCAAGCTTGGAGGAGTTTGCAATTTCATGCATCATGTATGTCTTTCTATATTGCATTGCAAGCATACCTTCTCTTCATATTTTAGTTGCATATTTTCTTGCATCTTTAAAAAAAAACATAAATTTTTGTTTGTTTTGCATAATTGAAAATTGCATCTTATTTTCTTATGACTTAATATTTACTTATTTTTTAAGCATTATTCAAGGACATCCTGCTTATTAACAAATTTGAATCATTATTATTTTATCATTTATCGCATTGGTGTTGGATAATTGGTTGGAAGAAAATTACTTAGTGAAACTATGGATTTTTTATAACAAATCCTATTCATGCTCTTATTCTTATTTTTTATATTAAGTATATTAGCTTGATAATGATTATATCCCTGTTTAATATTCAGGTGTAGCTGAGCTTACTAATAAATAAATACATGTAAAATTGTCATCATATATAAAAGAAGACTAGTGGAGCTCCAGAAAGTATGAGAATGTACAAAAAAGTGTCCAGAAACTTTGGTGCATTTGGATAATTAGATCCATAGGGAACTCTTGCCTGACAACCTAAGGGCAACTGTTCTATGATCTGTCGATCGAAAGTCCATTACATGGACCACCTTGTGTAAGATGAAGAAGCACATGATTATCGAATTAATGAAAAAAATGGTGAAAAGAAAAAGAAGTGAAAAAAAGAATGATGATGAAAAGTTTCTAAGTGAAAAAATATAAAAGTAATAAATGAATAAAAGTTCATGTTACACTTATGTATTCAACATTGATATTTTTATTTTCAAGAATTATTTTCTTATTATTCAGAGCTGAATTTGGAGAAGTTTAAAAATGTCTTTCATTCAGAAATTTCATAGAACCATATTATTATGGAAAAGTGGTGAGACACTTAGGCGATGGATGTATAACATCTAGTGACAAGAAAAGTAGTTGAGTGACAAGGCCGAAATGATCATTATCCATTTTGGTTGGAGTTTTGCTTGAGGACAAGCAAGTATCTAACCTTAGGGGAGTTTGATGCATGCAAACTACAATATATATTTAGACGTGCATCTAATCTTATTCCGAATCATTTTCATATAGCATGCATTTTTTTATGACCTCCTTTGATTTAATTTTATAAAAATGAAAATCTACACAAATTCCATGTTTCATTGTAGGAAAAGAAAGAAAATTGAATTACGAAGTCACTGGAGAAAATCGCGCTTAAATCGATATTCATAAGGAGCAAGAAAGTAAAAATTAGTGAAGGCTGTAAGACTAAAATTGAATATAACGAGTCGTGATGAAGCTGTAATAGACAGTTAAATGCCCAATTTTGTGCTGAAAACTTGCTCAAGTTACGAGCTGTGACCAGAATCTTACGAGCCATTAAAATCACATTTTACTCTAATTTGGACACTGTAAGAGCTGTGAAATCAGTATTACGATTGTGAAAAGTCATATTCATGCCGTTACGGAGCTATTATGGGACGTTATAAAGGCTGATTTCGAGATTTCTTCGATTTTTTTTGGAGAATTTCAATTGCAAATTGATTTCAAACTTTGTCCTAAGTCGCAGGGAACATTAAGAAATATATTTACTCAAATTTGAAAAAGTTTTGGATGGTTTTAAAGTCTAATAAAAGTTTATTCCGAATTTTTATTATTTTGACATAAAAAGACTCCTAATCATCGTTTGTGCTAGATTTTGTACGGTTTATCAATTTATACCCAACATGAATGATTGTTAGTTTAGGATATACAACTTAATACATCTTAATATCTTTCTTAACTGAAAATTAACTCAGTGTTTGTGATCAAGTTTTGTGAGAGTTAAGATAGTTTGATTTATTCAGCGTAGAAGTCATTATCTTAGGTAATCCTAATCTGTCTCAAGAACTGAATATGTTCATCATTGTTATAATTCATTCATCACAGTTGTTCATGCTAGTTAATCATTATCTTTAATCATCCATCACTCTTGGATCAACACTAATTTATTTAATTTTCTATTATTTATTTTTTTGCACATTTAATTTCTGTTTTCATTCACAACACCATTTTCTTCTCTTAATAGATTATTAAAATAGATTAGATTTAACAAGTTTCTTGTGGGTTTGACACTCTATTCTCTACTTTAGTACTTGATACGACTAGTGCACTTACTAAAAAAATTTATTGTTATAAATTCAATGCATCAGAACGCCACTCACTTGCCAACGATTGGTGAGAGATGGCTCGAGAGACGAAGTTCTCGGACCAGGAGGTTGTACCCTGGTCAAACTTCAGAGAGTTGTTTGAGACCCAGTACACTCGAACCTACAAAAAAAGAAGAAATCGAAGAAGTTCAAAGATTTACGCCAAGGCACCATGTCCGTGGCAGAGTATCATGCACGCTTCATTGGAGCGCTAAAGTAAGGATCACATGGACGAGCTAGATTGGCCCGAGAAGTTTCTCGATGGCCTCCATCACACCATATGGGAGAGAGCCATCTTTGGAACAGAGCTGGACCTGCATAGAGCTATTCGCATGGCGACTAGGATCAAGTAGGAGATTTAGATGCGACGAGAAGAGCTGAAAAAGGAGCCGATGCGAGCAGCCGAGCTAGCTAAGCCGAGATGGGAGGATCGTCTCCTAGCTCATAGAGATGCTCATCATGACTGTCGCCATCAGCCCTACCAATAGCTACAACATGAGGCTCCTCGTTAGCCTCAACTAGCACCTCGTCAACCTCAAGTGAAGTGAAGTGATAAGTAAAGTGATTTAAGAATAATTATGCAATGACACTGACCAATGATGAATATGAACTACATCCACAACCTCTAAAGCAGGTCCCTACAGCATAGCCTCCACGATAACCACAAACACTTCAGCAATGGGGAGTGCCAAAACTGTGCCTACTGTAATAGGCCACATGCATGAGATAGCCGCATGAAGAACGACACGTGTATAGGATGCGGTAAGGCTGAACATTTCATCCAGAATTGTCCGACGAAGAACCACAAAGGCATGGGTGAAGTACCAAGACGTCTCTACGTCCAAGTAGATGCGACATAGGATAACCGAAATACTTTTCCTATCGCAAGCTTGCCTATGGTTGTACTTTTTTATTTGGGTGCCCCACATTCATTTATTTCTGAGGCATGTGCCATTGTGCCTTCACCCTTAGTCTACCTATAAAAGTGATGGAGCATAGTATGAATGTAAAGACACCAATGGGGACTATCCACACACCGAAGATTTTTTTTCAAATTTTTTTTTCCTTATTCTTCTCTTTCCTCATTTTTTGCACTTTCGTTTTCAGTTTTTTTTCCTTTTTCAGATTTTCTCTCCATTTTTTTCTGAAACTATAGGAGACTTTGAAGAATAAATGAGGATGACGACTAAGATTTGAAGACTAAATAAGGAAGACGATTAGAATTTGAAGAACAAATAAGTAGATTTTTGTGTGTTTTTTTCATAAACTCAAATAGGGGAGACACAAAATAATGGAAGATAAATAAAAAATCGAATCGAAAATGCGGCTCTGACACCACTGATACGATACTCAAGAACAATGTCTTTGATGACTGAAAAAGTACATAATAATTAAGACAAACGAGATGAAACGAATTTCAGACAGTAGAATATCAACATTAAAAATATAACCAAGTAATCGATATATAATTAAATAAATTTAATCACAAGATTATCAATTTTATAATTAGCAATAAAAGTTTTCAAAGAACGAGTTGCAAAAGTTCCTCACATCAAAAGCAATTAAGTCGAATTTCAATATATTCAAAGATTCAAAATTAAAATAAAATCAGAAATCAAATTATACTATTATCAAAAAAAATTTGCACTTTAATTAGAGCAATAATCACTTTATTTTCTTTCTTTCTTTCCTCTTCCTTAAATACAACATCACGAGGAGTGGTGTATGGAATTTATAGACCAATTTGAATTTATCATATATAGCAACTGCCCACCATTTGATTTGAGTCACTTCAACTTTTCTTCTCTCTCTGTCACACACACACGGTTAGAATCATGACACTGCTCGGATATCATTATCTTTTAATGGGCGGTTGGCATTCGAACTGTATATAATTGGTCTGCCTCCTGTATGACACAAAATGTGTGCATGTATATAGAGTCAGAGAGAAAAAAAAGAGAAGAATCAGAGTCCTACATATGCATGAAACCCTTTTGCTTTTCGTGGTATCAATAGTACTTTTGATGTTAACATGTATCAACCACACAAAAAAGGCACCTTTGTTAACGTGTGATTTATATGTGCACTCTAGATAAGTGACAAAAGATGCAAGGTTAGGACTTAGGACATCTCAATATATCTTGAGAGGGTACGAAACGTATCTAAGCTCCGATGCTTTTGAAACTTCTTGAGTATGCACAGTCTCTCTCTCACACACACTCTCTCTCTTAACGAATGAATATTCAAACGGCTACTAGTTAAGCAAAACCTGGTCTTCAATCTTCTTCTTTGGTGGTATAATGCATCTTATTTTTGTTAGAGTTGGTGAATACTTCAGGACCTCTTGTTTCTGACCTCTTGTTTCTCACATCGGATTCGTCCACGTGAGCTTAGGAGAATCTGAGTATTACTCAATTAACAGTATTACTGACGTACGAACGAAAGGGGGGGGGGGGGGGGGGGGGGGGGGTTCGGGGGGCTCCGCCCCCCGACGGCGGTCCCGCTCGATGAAATGACGGCTGTAAACCTAGACGGATTTTGGATTTTTGTTTAGTTGGCCCGTGCAGTTCGAATTAGGTTTTTTCTCTATTTGTTTGAATTTTAAACTTGGTTTGAAGAGGCTATTAATAGCCTAATTTCTGATGTAATCTGAGTAGCGGCTGTAAACCTAAATGATATAGTGGAACCTCTTTGCAGGACGTAGCCCTTATCTCAAGGGTGAACCTGGGTAAATTCGTGTGTCTCATCTATTTTTCTGCAATCTCTCTGCGATCTTCTCTCTTTGTTCTCGAATTTTCCCATCAATTGATATCAGAGCTCAGGTTGTTCGAGGAATTAGGATTTATTCAAGATGTCAGGAGGATCGCGGATTGAGATAGAAAAATTTGATGGAACATGATTTGATCTCTGGAAGATGAAGATGAAGGATCTTCTCTGTGATCGAGATCTTTGGACGGCAATCGAGAATGAGAGGCCAGGCAAAGAAGCGGCGACGACTGCAGATGCGGCGAAGGCTTCAGATACGGCTTCCTCCAGTCAGGCAGATCCAAAGGCGATCGAAGAGTGGGATCGGATTGATAGAAATGCGAAGGATTTGATTCAGCTTTGTCTCACGGATTCAATTCTTACGAATGTGATGAGCGAACATACAGCCAGAGATCTGTGGAGGAAGTTGGAATCCCTATATCAAAGTAAGTCATTGGTTAACAAGTTATTTCTGAGAAAGAAATTATACAATCTTCGGATGCAGGAGGGTGACTCATTTTCTACTCATCTTTATAACTTTAACACGGTGATCAGTCAACTTGTATCAATCGGTGTTAAGTTTCAAGATGATGATAAGGCAATAACATTGCTCTGTTCGCTGTCGGATTCATGGGACAATCTGATTGTCGTGATTGGTGGCGGGGATAAAGAACTTTCGTATGAAAGTGTATGTGCTGCCTTGTTATCAGAGGAAATACGGAGAAAAGGATCGGCAAGTTCTGGTAAAGAGGCGCTGGCGGCCAGAGGAAGGTAACTAGAAAGGAATCAAAATCAAAGAGGGAGATCCAAATCTCGTGGGCGTTCGAAGAGTAAAGATAAGAAGGCGCAATGCTGGAGATGTCAAGAGTGGGGCCATCTGAAGCGAGATTGCAAAAATAAGCCAGTTCACAAGAAAGAAGCTGAGTCAACCTCGGACAAAAAAGAGGCTGAGGCAGGAGATATGTATGTGGCTTTTGCATGTATGGTACAGTCAGATAAGGATGTCTGGCTCATCGATACTGGTGCTTCATACCACATGACACCTCATAGACACTGGTTTTGTGAAGATGAGGAGTATAATGGTGGAGATGTCATGCTCGGAGATGACACTGCGGTTCAGATTATTGGACGTGGCAGGGTGAAGCTCAGGATGAATGATGGCATGGTGAAGACTCTACCAAATGTGATACATATATCACTTATGAGCAGGAGTTTATTATATGTTGGTACAATGATAGATTCGGATGTTATATTCAGTTGCGACATTGATTCGTGTAAGATGGTCAGATGGTCTATTGTAATTGCGCGAGGGGTTCGCTATGGCACATTGTACAAGTTGCTCGGATAGACTATATCTGTGGGCTGCGAATTTATTTCTGAAGAGGCCAAAGAAGATGAAGACAGCACATCTATGTTGTGGCATCAGAGATTAGGCCATATCAGTGAGAAATGACTTTCTACCATAGTATCAAGTCAGATGGTAGAAGGAGTTCCGGATTGTTCTGTGGGCTTCGGGTTCTGTGAACATTGTCTCCATGAAAAATAGAACCGAATCAGTTTTCAACACACAGGTTTAAGAGCAACGAAGATTCTCGAACTGATCCATAGTGATGTCTTTGGACCAACTCCGACTCCATCTATTGGAAGGTCCAGGTACTATATTTCTTTTATAGATGATTTTTCGAGATACAGTTGGATTTATTTTATCAAGAATAAATCAGATGTATTCGATAAGTTTCGAGAATTTAAAATTTTGGTGGAAAACCAATTGAGCTGCAAGATCAAGATCCTTCGTATAGATAATGGAGGTAAATTTTGTTCAGATAAGTTTGAGCAGTTCTGCGTGGACAATGGTATTGCAAGGCAGAAGACAACTCCATATACACCTGAGCAGAATGGAGTAGCTGAAAGGTTAAATCGGTCACTCATAGAGAATGCCAGATGTATGCTGAGTTGGGCTGAATTGTGGCAATAATTCTGGACAGAAGCTGTAGCCACAGCAAACTATCTGAAGAACCGCTCACCGACCTCATCAGTGAAGGATCAGACGCCTTATGATGCAATGTTTGGAAAGAAGCCAAATTTATCTCATGTTCGGGTGTTCGGATGTGACGCATATGTTTATATACCCAAGGAAAAGCGAGGTAAGTTTGACAGTAAATCTGAGAAGAACATATTTGTCGGATACAAGGAAGGGGTCAATGGCTACAAACTGTGGAATCCAAAGTCAATGACTATTGTTTACAGCAGGGATGTTGTTTTCCGTGAATCACGTTCCCAAATTGAAGTTCAAAAAGGTGATGAACCTAAGAAAGTGGTAGTGCTTGAAGAAGATTCTGATTCTGAAACTTCAGAGGTGGATGCACAAGATACTTCAGTTGAGTCTGTTACAGAACCGGATCAAGAGGACTCGGTTAATGAAGTTGAAGATGCAGATTCAGACGAAGACCCAGATATTGGTACTATCATACCAGTTCTCAGGAGATCGACACGAGAAAGAAGAGCACCTTTGAGATACTCTCTTAGTGCTCTGAATTCGTTTCATGCTTTGAGCATTATCGGAAAAGAACTTAGTTCTGTAAAAGATGCAAGATCTATGGATGATACAAATCAGTGGGAGCTTGCTATGACAGATGAGATGCAGTCACTGGATAAGAATGAAACATGGAGCTTGTGTAAATTGCCTAAGGATAGAAAGGCAATTGGTTGCAAATGGGTGTTCAAGCGAAAGCTGAAACCGGATGAGTCTGTAGAGAAGTACAAGGTGAGACTGGTAGCTAAAGGGTACTCTCAGGTTGAGGGAGTCGACTATGATGAGATTTTTTCTCCCATGGTGAAAATGACTTTAATCAGATTTGTTCTATCTCTGGCAGCAGCATATAATCTTGAGGTAGAGCAGATGGATGTGAAAACGACATTCCTTCATGGGGACTTGGAGGAAGAGATATATATGAGACAACCAGAAGGTTTTGAAGTTCAAGGTAAAGAGAAGCTGATGTGCAAATTGAAGAAGTCTCTATATGGATTGAAGCAATCGCCAAGGATGTGGTACCAGAAGTTTGATACGTACATGTTCGAACTCAAGTTTGTACGTTCAGATTCAGATCATTGTGTTTATGTGAAGAAAGTTGGAGATCAGTTTGTCATTCTTACACTGTATGTGGATGACATGTTGCTGATTGGAAACAGTATGAAGATGGTGAATTCAGTGAAGGGTTTGTTGGCCAAGAAGTTTGAGATGAAAGACTTGGGACCAGCGAATTTTATTTTGGGTATGCATATTAGAAGGGATCGTCAGAAGCGAAAGTTGTGGCTAGGACAGGAGAAGTACATAAAAGAAGTGTTGAAGAAATTTAACATGTCGGACTGCAAGCCAGTGGGTACTCCTATGTCTCTAGGAACCAAACTTTCTGCAGAGCAATGCCCGAAGACAGATGAAGAAGCCGAAGAGATGGACCGTGTGCCATATGCAAGTGTAGTTGGCAGCTTGATGTACGCCATGGTGTGCATGCGTCCAGATATAGCCCAAGCAGTGGGAGTCTTGAGTCGGTATATGTCTAACCCATGCAGGGAACATTGGAATGCTATCAAGAGAGTTTTCAGGTACCTTCGTGGAACTTCAGATTTTGCTTTGTGCTTTGAAGGTGCGGGAAAAGGAAAGAGGCTTGATATTATAGGCAATGTAGATGCTAATTTGAGTGGAGACATTAATAGTAGACGGTCCACTAGCGGATATATTTTTACATTATTTGGGGCTGCACTAAGTTGGATGGGCAAGAGACAAAGCATTGTAGCACTTTCTTCTACAGAAGCTGAATATATGACTCTTACTCATGCTGCAAAGGAGGCCATATGGTTACGGCGGTTGTGCTTGGAGCTCGAATTTGAGCAAGGTGCCATAGAGGTGAGATGTGATAATCAAGGTGCTATTCAGTTAGCTAAGAATCTTGCATTTCACTCACGCACAAAGCATATTGACATCCAATACCATTTCATTCGGGAAAAGGTGGAAAGAAAGAGGTTCAGCTTGAAAATGTTGATACAACAGAGAATAGTTCTGATTTTCTGACTAAAGCAGTTACAGGTGCAAAGTTTGAGTGGTGCTCTACTGCTATCGGATTGAAGAAGAATGTTGCTGGCAAGACTCTTATTGGTGTGAAGTATCCACCAAGTGGAAAAATGTTAGAGTTGGTGAATACTTCAGGCCCCTTGTTTCTCACACCGGGTTCGCCCACGTGAGCTTGGGGAAATTTGAGTATTACCCAATTAACAGTATTGCTGGCGTACGAACGAAAGGGGGGGGTTCGGGGGGTCCGCCCCCCCCCCCCCCCGACGGCAGTCCCGCTCGTTGAAATGGCGGCTGTAAACCTAGACGGGTTTTGGACTTTTGTTAAGCCGGCCCGTGTGGTTCGGATTAGGTTTTTTCTCTGTTTGTTTAGATTTTAAACCTGGTTTGAAGATGCTATTAATAGCCTAATTTCTGATGTAATATGAGTGGCGGCTGTAAACCTAGACGATATAGTGGATCCTCTTTGCAGGACGTAGCCCTTATCTCAAGGATGAACCTGAGTAAATTCGTGTGTCTCCTCTATTTTTTTGCAATTTCTCTACGACCTTCTCCTTGTTCTCGAATTTTTCCATCAGTCTTTATTAGCTTATGTGAATCTAATTCATTGATCAACCTACCACTTAAATTACAAGTCTATGGTTCATATTTATAAGATCTGGCTTCAGAAGTTGAAAAGAAAGTCCGAATCTCGATGAAATGCGGGCATTAATAGTTTAAACACTTGTCCTTAAAAAAAATAGTGTGTTACGACTTACGAGTTCCAACTTCGTGGTGCGTTGTGATTGTAATCGAGGATAAAATGAGAAAAGAAATATGGCATGTACTTTCAAGGCTCAAGATCCATAATTTTTTGTTTACTTTCATAATAAGTATTTTTTTAAAAACAAGTTAGAAAAATAAGTAAAATTCGAATGAGTAGTCATTCTCTCAAGATTAAAAAAAAATCTTAAACTTTGTATATGCAATCTGATTATTAAATTTTGGAAGTTGAACTGTGGCTTGATAATTACAAACTGATCTGATTATCCCTATACTATGTAACACATTATATAGAAAATTTAATGTTTATGTTGATAATGTCTTGAATCTGAACTCGATCGTAATTCTAAATGAGCTCATATGTTAGTCAAGCACTTCGTCCGTTTTATATGGGGTCTCATTATCCGGATATTGAGCCTGAGATGGGCCTATGAGTGATCCCCCTATTTAAAGATTTTTATTTTTTATTTTACATTAAAATTTTATGCATTTTACATCATTATAATCATCAATATTTAGAGTCGCTGATCGAAAAGTCTCTCTCCCTATTTAGTTATCCATATATAAGCTACTCTTAATTAATAAGCAGCCATTGATCTTCTTTTTTCATTTATATATGTGTTAAGGGAAAAAGAAATAATTATGAAGACATACGAAACATAAAGTTTCGTTTACGTGTATATATATGCTAATTATTATATGCTCGCAATTAACATAAGATTAGTTCTAATGCTTGTTATCAAGAAAGAAGCCATCATGCTGTGCGCATGCATGCAGCACAACTGAAAAAGGATAAAATAGAAGACATTTATTATTATTATTATTATATCACTACCCATCCAGCTCTTTCATGTGACTCCTCGAAATAATCCTCAGACGAACAGTAAATTAATTAACGACGGACTAGTGGGCACTAATTAATGAAATATTATATATATATACGGACAATAGAGTCCACTAATTATGATGCATATTTTTGTTTCTAATTAATATTTAATAGCAACAGTAGTAAATTAAATTGCATGTGCATGTACTATGTACTACTACGTGAGAGTTGAGACCTCCTCGTCCCACGTGCGACGGGCATTTGCCTCGGTTTCGACGCGGGCGGATTTCGTCGGACCGCCGCCGGATTTTTTGGACGGCCGCCGCCGCCGCCGCCCGGAAAGAGAAAACCGTTGGCTTCGACGCGCGAACGAACCCGAAACCCGATAAGGCTTTGCAGCGGGCGCGGGCGCCGACGCTCGAGCACTCGTGGATCCGCGGGGGCCGTGCGGGTTCGGACCCGCTGTTGCTGCCGCTGTTTGCTTTTTTTTTTCTTTTTTTTTGGGTGGTCCCACGGGAAAAAAAATGAAACAAGAGTAAATGAATTTTGTGAGGGGGGTTCCTTTTCTTTTGGGTCGATTGTTGGGTCCACGATAGCGACCATGCACCGTTTTCTCGGATCGCCGACGCCGTTAATTAAAGCTTTTTGGCTTCTTTTTTTCCCCTTTTAGTTTAACTTTGTTTTCTTTTCAATCTGAGGGGTTTTTTTTCTTACTACAAGTTTCTAAAATTATTATCAAAATGATCTAAATTCAAGGGTGAAAATCGTCCGGCATTTACTGGGTGGATTTAAAAATAAAATAATAAATAATCATCTTAAAAAAATTATCTAGAGAGTCAATTTATTTAGATGATTTTTCAATCCCATACATCATAATATGTAATTAATAGAATAAAACGTAATATAAATATGTTTGAATTTTATGAGTAGAATATACAGGTTAACACTAAATTTTGAAATATAACGAATTTCAAGTTATAATAAACGAAATAAATAATGACCCATGAAATAATACATATAAATATAAAATGGGGCCCATAAAACTTTTATAATTATTTTTAGTTATATTAATTTGAACAGGTTGATTTTGATTTATTAAAAAATATCTTAAAATATAGTTGGACTCTTGATTTTTTTTCCGAGTCGGCTAAGATTATTGAGTTGGCCATCTTTTAATGTTATATATCAGGATTATGTAAGTGATAGATCTTACTCATCTTTCGTTAATTATAATATCAGGAAATATAGAAATTTATAAATGAGGATTACCCGAACGTTATTTTTGAATTAATAACTTTTCGTGGTTTTCTCTACATTGTCGATAAATCTGATTGATCTCCCGAGTTGTATTTTCTCTATTAAAAAAATTATTCCATATATTTTTATGATTCATATTTTTTGCTCAACGTTTGTTTTCTGTCATATTTTAACATCCAAAAAAATATGTAGGTAGTGCAATAATAGCTTTCTCCTGACTTTGCGGATGTGAATCATCACATCTTTGGCGGGTTGTCGTATTAATGAATTTTCCCATATATATATACATATATATTTATATATGAACTGTTAAAAACAAATTTATCCACTTTATTTATCCAAAGGAAAAGGGAAAAAAAAGTTGGAGGACTCGTCACCTAACAAATTTGTACACTGCTGGAATATTCGCAAAATAAATAAATAAATAAAGAGAGGGGGAGGAGGACAACAACAAGGGCAAAGGTCGTTGGTGGGCCTCCCAGTTGAGGTCACGTGAACTGCAAGCGGCAGCACGTGTCGCACGGTATGTGAGTGACAGCGGCTGGGGCCAAATGCGCCATTTTCACTTTTTTATTTAATTTAATTTAATTTATAGCAGTAGCAGAAACGTTACGCCTTACTTGGATGTTTAAATTGAGAATATAAAAAAAGTATTCATATTTTTTTTGTTTTGTTTAGAGTAAATGCTTTGAAATTGAATTAATTTTCGAATTTATTTATTTTAATTTTTAAACTCAGACGATGGCCAGCATAGGAGCCGTTTCTAATTAATTAGTAAAAAGTGAAATAAGTAACGCCTTGGAACAAGAAGCGTTACGACCAACCAGCCAACCAATCGGGAGAGGGGCCCCGAGGCCGCGCCATGGTTTACAAGTGTTCGAGTCGGGTCGACATTTTGCAACATATCCTTGTCTTGTGACGAGGTGCTCGCCGTTTCGTCACGAGGGAGGAGAAAGGAAAAGAAAAGAAAATAAAAAAAAACCAACACCGTCACCAAATCAAATTCCCACCGTCCATTTCGTAACGGACAGCGTTAAATTACTATGTTATTTTTTATTTTGGATTTGGGAAATGTGCAAAATATGTCATAAATCCTCACTTCTGATACGTACAAATACAATAATGTTGATATAAAAATAAATAAATGCGGTGATAATTTCCATATTTATGTTGTTAGGTGATGGGATGGGAAAAAAAAGGAGAGAGAGAGAGAGAATATCTGGTGCATGTGTCCAAGAGCGACAGGTGGTGGGGGCGCACCCTCTTGGCTTTGGGTCAGAGTTAATAATTCTGGTGGTCTCCAACCCCCAACTCAACCTCATCCATTACCAGGCTCTTCATTCCAACTTTACCCCTCCGCACTACTGCTCATATTATTATTGTTTAATATTTATTCAGTATTCAAATAGACAAGAAAAATATATATTCTGTTCCACCAACTACTGTTGATGGCACGAGGAAACTATGAGCATAAATTTTGACACTCGTTATCGAAAAAGAAATTACTCTAGAAATATTTCTTCTATTATGTGAAGAAGTTTCCAAATAATTTATTCCTATTCCTCTTAAAAAAATAAAGAATAATAAGGAAAAAGATGTTTAAGGTTTGCATGAACAGTTGACAGGCAAAACAATTAGCCCTGTGTGGTGGCTGGTGAGCGGTATTGCGAGGAAAACTTGGAAGTTGAAACAGGGGCGTGGATAATAATATTTACCAAATGTGAGTATGTGCATGTGTGAGAGAAAGGGGGTGAGAGAGAGAGAGAATTTCCTGCTATAAAAGGGGGTGGAGACCAAGGCATCCACTCCATCCATTTTTCTCACCTCCGTTCACTCTGTTTCCTTTGTTGCATTACCCTGTTGCGTTTCCTCTGTTTCTTTTCCGTTCTCTTCTTTCCCTGCGTTGAGTTCTTCTCAGCGCCATTTGGGTCTCTGGGAAGGTACTGATCTCTTCTCTTCTCCAACGCTAACTTGTTATATGATAGAGCTGGGTGTTCTAGTTCACTTGCAGCAAAGTTTCCTGCAAAAAAAAAGGGAAAAAAATTGCACCTTGGAGCTCTGTCCTTGCGAGGTGGATGCCACCATTTTTTTTCTTTTGCTTTCTTGTTGTGCTTGCTTGATGAGCCGCCGTCTTTGTCATAAAAAACTACAACTTATGCTTGTGGTAATATTACGGATTAGAGGAAAATAATTCCACAGAGCAGCTTTCTTGAACCATAAACGTGCCAATCGCTGACGTGAACAATAATACTACAGAATGGAGGGATTTGCTCTCCTCATGTTCTCATCGGACTGTCTCTTTTTTAAAAAAAGTTACGTTGATTGTTTCGGCATAGTAATCGCATACTTGGCAGGAAACTTTCTACCACCGTAATACCTCATGTTTCAGAGGGAAAACACCAAAAAGTCACAATTTGTCTGCCTTTTCTGGATGCAGGTTAATCTGTTTTTTACTTCCTTCCAATATGTTTCGAATATTTCCATGGTGCCGCCTTTGTTCTAATTTCTTCTTGCATTTCTGTAATCCTCCTGGTAAAAGTACATGGCGAAAACAGCAAAAGAAGAAATGTAGACTTCTTCCTGCCTGTGATATAACACGTTCCATGTGAAAAAAAAAAAAAAGAACACTAATGTTCAGAAACCGCCACCTTTCTCGTAAATGCTCTTTTTCCCTCTTGCTCTCCGCCAACACCTCCACTGTCAGGAGAACTGTAGAAAAAGAAAGAAAGATAAATATGTAGTTGTTTTAAAGATTTTTTCTTTAGATCTCAACTATTCCCGTGAATAGTTTTCAGATCTCAATCTAGAGGTTGGTGAGTGGTGACTTGGTGGTAGGTCAGGTGGCCTCCACAGCTTTTCCATGCTAAAGCTGCACTCCTTTTCTTCTGCATGCTATGTCTCTTACTGCATCCCTTTTTTAGCTTTCTTTAGCTCTTTTAAACAAGATAGTTACAGTAAAAATTAAAGATTTACTGCCACGATGCAATTTCGTGTCATTTTGAGATAACAAAAAACTTCACTCGTATCTGCATTACATGTTTTTTTTCCTTTCATCATCTTAATACATAGGAGGTAACAAGATGGTTCTTAATAAATCTGCTGTTTGGACCTCTTCGTCGCAGGCTCCTTAACCCAGTGAGAGATCTCAAGAGAACCAATGGCTTCGGAACGCACCTTGACTCGCATCCACAGCATCCGGGAGCGCATCGGTGACACCCTCTCGGCGCATCCAAATGAACTGGTCGCCCTTTTCTCAAGGTTCTATGCACCCATCTCTCTGTTCTCCAACTCTGTCTGTTTGCACGATCAAGATCTCAGTGAAACACATGCATGAATAAATCATAATAATGAAAGATCTGCCAAAAACTCTTTTTTTTTTTTCTCTTTCTGCACCATGCATCTTTATGATGAAAAAAGTAGCTGGAATTATTCATGCACGCGCTTAAAGTTGTTTATGTCATTTATGCCACATCATTCAGAATCTTATCCATTTCTGTCATGCAGATTTGTCCACCAGGGGAAGGGAATGCTTCAACCCCATCAGATCCTGGCCGAATACGAAACTGTCATACCTGAAGCGGACAGGCAGAAGCTCAAAGATGGGGTCTTTGAGGATGTTTTGAGGGCTGCACAGGTGTGAATTATTATTTGCATTCCCTACAAATGTTGTTGCCATTAAATTGCAGAAACTTTGGTGTCTAATCAGATGGCACATTGTGGTTGTTACTTTTTACAGGAAGCCATAGTTGTTCCTCCATTGGTTGCTCTTGCTATTCGGCCGAGGCCCGGAGTCTGGGAGTACGTTCGAGTAAACATCAACGAGCTTGCTGTGGAGGAGCTGACGGTGCCTGAGTACCTGCAGTTCAAGGAAGGGCTCGTAGATGACAAGTAAGAACTTGTGTCACTGGGGAGTTTGGTTCACCTAGTTCTATGATGTTATGTTAAATGTCTCCTTTGCTCACCGTCTCTGTAACATACCTGTGCAGTCCTCAATCCAACTTTACTCTGGAGCTGGATTTCGAGCCATTCAATGCTTCCTTCCCTCTGCCGTCGATGTCGAAATCCATCGGAAATGGCGTGCAGTTCCTCAACCGTCATCTCTCCTCAAAGTTGTTCCAGGACAAGGAAAGCATGGTCCCCTTGCTTAATTTCCTCAGGAAACATAACTACAAGGGAATGGTAAGAGTCTGCTTAGCAAAATATGTATATTGCATTCAATCCTTGTAAGATGTTTAAAGGTGCCCAGGACTAATTCTTTCCTGTTCATGCAGAGTATGATGCTCAACGACAGATTACAGACCCTTTCCGCTCTCCGAGCTGCGCTGAGGAAGGCAGATGAACATCTATTGAGTATCCCTGCTGACACCCCTTACTCTGAATTCCACCACAGGTATCAGTTCATTCTACATCTCTATAAACGTGCCAATATCTTCGTTTTGTCCGATAATCTTTTCATGTCAATAATTGAAGGTGAAGTCTGCTCAAAAGTTATTGATATCTTCAGAGATAGTTGCACCAATGTGCCCATAGTTTTGACTGTCATCTGCCATTTGATTTGTTTAAGGTTTCAAGAGCTTGGTTTGGAGAAGGGTTGGGGTGACACCGCGAAGAGAACCCATGACACCATTCACTTGCTCCTAGATCTTCTCGAGGCCCCGGATCCGAACACCTTGGAGAAGTTCCTGGGGACAATTCCGATGGTGTTCAACGTCGTCATCCTTTCTCCACATGGCTACTTTGCCCAAGCTAATGTGTTGGGTTACCCTGACACTGGTGGCCAGGTATAATTTGTAGCTGACTGACTTAAAACTTTCACTTCTTCATAACAATTCTTTCTGCTAATGAGATCTTTGCATTTGCAGGTTGTTTACATTTTGGATCAAGTCCGCGCCTTGGAGAACGAAATGCTGCTTAGGATCAAGCAGCAGGGTCTCGACATCACCCCTCGGATACTTATTGTAAGTCTGAAAATGATACAAATGGCTTGAATGAATGTGATATTCTCTTAGAACTTGCTATCCTTTAAGTTCTGTAAGTTATATAAGGCACCATTACTGGTTGATGCAGGTTACAAGGTTGCTGCCAGATGCAGTCGGCACCACCTGCGGCCAGCGCCTTGAAAAGGTCTTTGGAACTGAACACACCCACATTCTTCGCGTTCCATTCACGACGGAGAACGGAATCGTCCGGAAATGGATCTCGCGTTTTGAAGTGTGGCCTTACCTGGAGAAGTACACCGAGGTTGGTGTCTACAATTGGATAATAGGATACTCTCTTCCTGAGTCCTGGGGAATTCTCTAAAGTTCACTTCTCCACTTGCAGGACGTTGCACATGAGTTAGCAGCAGAGATGCAGGCTACCCCTGATCTGATCATTGGAAACTACAGTGATGGCAACCTCGTTTCAACTTTATTAGCACATAAGCTAGGAGTGACCCAGGTTTGTTCTACTCAAAATGTGTACTTTAAGGAAATTTATTAGAGAAGCCTTGATTCAAATATGAGCAATCCTTCCTTTTGGCATGTTGCAGTGCACCATTGCGCATGCTCTGGAGAAAACAAAATACCCGAATTCAGATCTCTACTGGAAGAAATTTGAGAACCAGTACCACTTTTCCTGCCAATTCACTGCCGACTTAGTCGCCATGAACCATGCAGATTTCATCATTACAAGTACATTCCAAGAGATCGCTGGAAGGTATCTTGCCATGCTGTGTGCCACGATTTCATGCATTTGGATTCTTATTTAGCTACTGGTGATCGTGCTTTTAACATATCACTGCCTTGTATCGCAGCAAGGACACAGTAGGCCAATATGAGTCCCACACGGCCTTCACTCTACCTGGTCTCTACCGGGTTGTCCACGGAATCGATGTCTTCGACCCCAAGTTCAACATCGTCTCGCCTGGCGCGGACATGTCCATCTACTACCCGTATTCCGAGCAGGGCAAGAGGCTCACCTCTCTCCACCCTGAGATTGAGGAGCTGCTCTTCAGCCCGGTGGACAATGCGGAGCACAAGTAAGCAGCTGTTCTTTCGACAATTATTCTCATTCCACTTACAGCAGATGCACTGTCTGACTTGGGTTACGTTGCAGGGGTGTGCTTAATGACAGAAACAAGCCCATCATATTTTCCATGGCGAGGCTGGACCGTGTTAAGAATCTGACTGGTCTGGTCGAGTTCTATGGAAAGAACGCACGCTTGAGGGAGCTCGTCAACCTCGTGGTGGTGGCCGGCGATCATGGCAAGGAATCCAAGGATAAAGAGGAGACGGCAGAGTACCAGAAAATGTTCACCATGATTGAAAAGTACAACCTTCATGGTCAGTTCCGTTGGATCTCGGCACAGATGAACAGGGTTCGCAACGGTGAGCTCTATAGGTACATTGCTGACACCAGGGGAGCTTTTGTTCAGGTAAAATTTTCTTTCTTCTTGTTTTTTCGATATCATTATGCTATGCCACATTATATGTAGCTGAATCCAGAAACTTACATCACCTTTGCATCTTGTTCCAGCCTGCGCTCTACGAGGCCTTCGGACTCACCGTGGTGGAGTCCATGACCTGTGGCTTGCCCACATTTGCGACCTCCTACGGAGGTCCTGCAGAGATTATAGTGAACGGTGTCTCCGGATTCCACATTGACCCCTACCAGGGAGACAAGGCTGCGGATGTTCTCGTAAATTTCTTCGAGAAATGCAAAGTTGATCCGACCTACTGGGAGAAGATTTCTCAAGGAGGGTTGAAGAGAATTGAAGAGAAGTAAGATGTGCCATTCCTTTTTTTTTTTTCTCTTATATTGATCAGGAAAATAACAAGACAGTTCTAACTCAACTCTTTCATTGGTATCCAATAACCAGGTACACTTGGAAGCTGTATTCCGAGAGGCTCATGACACTCTCCGGAGTCTACGGCTTCTGGAAGTATGTCTCGAATCTGGAGAGGCGCGAGACCCGACGATACCTTGAGATGTTCTACGCTCTCAAGTACCGCAACTTGGTAATCTCTCTCTCTCTCTCTCTCGGACTCCATCTTTGGATGATATCTTAGAAATGGAGTTACTGTACATTCTGAATAACACGCTTTGTTTTCTTTCAGGCGAAGTCCGTCCCCTGGGCAGTAGAAGGAGGAGAGGGCAAGGAGGCCAAGGCTTGATTGGCATGATCGTGGCTTTGTCGGAGAGGCGTCTTTTTTTTTTTTCTGTTTCTTTTCTTCTTTTTCCTCCTGAGTCGTTCGCTGATGCCGGAGCTGATTGTCTAGTTTAGTCCAATTTGCCATTGCTGCTGTGTTTGAACTGGATTCAGAACCCTTGATGTTTAAGGCGACTCATCGCCATATCTTCCTTGATTCAATAAGAACAATCATTGTTTTGCCAAAATTATCTGAACGCATGTAATGCTTTGGGACAGTTCAGGGTATGAGTACGGTATATGATACGAAATACGTCAAATTTTAAAAAATTAACAGGTACTGCAATCTATTAAATATATAACATGTACATAAAATATTTTTTTTTATAAGAGTTCTATATCTAAGTGATGTTTAAGTTCCCACGGCAAATAATTTTTCTTTTTGAAGATGAATCTTTTGTATATTTTGTTGTTCACACTTGATAAAAATGGTAACAAAGTATAAGACGATGATATTTACTTTCGTTTTCTTTATTCTATATGCTCATCGTGTTCATTTGAATTTTATCCTACAAAATTTTCATCGTGTATCCAAAATTCTAAGTACGAATGCTCGCATTCATTCTTTTAAAATTAATTTTCTACAGAGTACATACGGATACGAGTACGATGGGGCATCGGTATCCAATACAATACGTGAATAAAATTAGAGTACCCAGTGCATGATGGGTTGAGGGGATGCAAGAAAGTTGACAAGTTCTGTAATCAGGACATTGGCATCTACAGTTGCAATTTCTTTTCTTTCTTCCTTTTTTCTAAGCATCATAACTTTAATTGTACATGGTAAAATGTCTGCTTCAGTAGTGGCATCGTGCATCTAGAATCCACTACGAGGAGTTGCTGATACCGGTAGGTTTGAACATTTGGTACCGAAACCTTGATGGCATGCATGAGCCGAATATTCTTCTGAGTCTTCAAATTAGGCGACCGACAATATATGACGAGGACGTGACTTACTTCCAACAACAAAAAAAGAAAAAGTCCCTTTCATATTTTGGATAATCAAGACAATCAAGACAGCTCATTTGCTGGTCCATTTCAATTTTTTTTGTTGCACCATAAAATCAGTCCAACGGATTGAGATGATGGGATCTCAAATTCATTTTTTTTTCATATTTGAAGAATTGAATGTAAGAAAGTATTTTAAATGCCTCATTTACTTTTAGATGAGCTATATTTTTTTAGTTTAATGGATGTCCACACCATTTTAAAGGAGAAAGAGTGGACGTTGTCGCTCGTAGGATGTTGGATGCGAGTGTGATGGTTCAACACTATGTAGGCGCGGTTCAATAATAAAAGCCAACCTGTCAGCCGCTATCCTCCCGCTCACCGTTGCAAGCCCACATCATCATTCACCCTCCCGACTATCGCCCTCGCTCGTCGCTCGCAGTTGACTATCACCCTTGCTTGCCGCCGCCCTCGTCACCTTCACTCACATCCGGTTCAATTTCGTCGACCGTCGTCACCCTCATCGTCATCCACCCTCGCCATTGTCACGATCTATATTTAAACCTTAGTCTAACCCGCAAGTCGCGACGTAGTACGATCGATCAAATTCTTATAGCGAAAGCATTATATTATCATGTATAAACATGTAAAATAAAGTTATCACACTATTGTTCACACACACTTATATTTAAACTCATAGCAAGTACACACTCTATTCCAAACTCATACATTCTAAAAGGTTTCTGAATCATTTAGCTTTTACATACCATATAACACATTAAGATGTGTCACACATTCTTACAAAAAGACATCAAGAGACTGTCTTCAAAAGTGCTTTTAATCCGATAGGGGATTTCCAAGCGTGACCACATGACTGGTCTACTGATCTGAAAAGTTTAAAATAACATTATGAGTAAACAACAGCTCAGTAAGTTGAAAACTCATAACATATGTGTTACCACCTATTCAATTCAAATAAACTAATCGACATGTGAGAAACTTATAAGAAACATGCTAACATCTTATTACTTATGAACAACTATCATATTATGAATGGTACTACATCAACTAATCTCAATGAAATAACATCTTTAACATATCATATAGCGTCTCACATATTTGTTTCACTTCATATAACATTTCACATATCATATCATGTATCATGTCATATCATGTATCATATCATATCATGCATCATGTCATATAAAGTATCATATCATATCATGTATGCACATATGTATAATGCACATGTCATATTACCAACTAGTCAGAGGAACATATTACTCCATAGGGTTTCATATCATCCAAAATCATATAGTACATTTCCTACAAAAGACATATCATCCCTGACCAGAGGCCTCATATCGTCACGTAGGACATCATATCATCCCTGTCTGGAAATATGTATTATCTCGTTCCCATGAAAATGAGGTACCTTTCCTACATAAGACATATCATCCCGGTAAAGAAAATACAAATGCATGACAAATAAGATGCATAATGCATGCACCAACCATATCATATCATTTAGAACACATCGTATAATTACATCAAAAGTAATCCACTCACTTTCGATCATACATAATATATAATCATATCAAATAATATTTCAAAGGCACAACATGAGGTATAACAATGACGAGTTACTTCTAGTGCACCTTAATACACTAGGAGTTCATGTGATGCTAAATTAATATACATAGCAATTAGTAAATATCTAAAATTAACACAATTCTAATTTTGTATTTGAATAGACATTTCTGGGCCCAATTCTATCGAAATTTCACATTTAAGGTCTATTTTATAACGGCTTTACAAATTTCACCAAGACAACTATATTCTTCACCTACCTTGTTTGCTGACAGATGAGTGGTGTCGAGTGTAAAAGTCATAATTTCTAAAATACTTATGATAATTAAGTAATTATAATTTTCACTCCCTAAGATTTAACCCATATAAATCTCATAATTTTATTGCTCATATATGGTTCTCAGAAAATTCGAATATTTGTCTTTGTTCTTTTTTACTTTTTTGTTCTGACAGACTTAGTGATGTTTACTTTAAAACTCATAACTTTCATTATACATGGTCTATAAAAGTGAATCCACTTGGATTACAAAGAGGACTTAAACATCTTTAAGACATATAAATTTCATATATTAAGAATAATCATTTAAATTACCATAGTATTTATAATTCAGACTACTCATCACAGAAAACAGAAAGGGCGACTCGGAGTAATTGACTCACAACCTTTCATATACAAATATAATTAACTGATTCTAGATCCTATGGAAAGTAGACTCAATTAAGGTTCAACCTACAAAATTTCATAATTTTTAAAGAACTCTAAGATGACGAGAACATGTTGACAACTTTCGGATATGATTTGATGCCTAGCAAAGAGGAAGCTTCATGTAGGTGAACTATGGTTTGATCCACACCACAAAAACATGGACATGGAAGTAGAAGAAGATTTTGGAGACTCAGAAGAACAAATTTTCATCTGAATTTCATAGGGATAATTCATAGAGAAGGAGTAGACAACTTACTTGGATGAAACCCTAAAAAGAAACCTTTGATTTGGTGTTGAAATCCCTCATTTTCCCTTTTGTTTTAGCTTGCTTTCCTTGCTGTCTTATGGGATGAATTTTTCGTGTATGTAGGGTAGATGGCCAGGTGAAATAAAGATAAGGATTGATGTCTTATATATTAGGAAAACCGACCTTAAGTCGGATGTAAGTGAAATCCCCAAAGTGCTCTTATTTACATTAATATCAGTTAAGTAAATGGCTTGTCATTTATCCTATTATTTATTTTATTTATTCATTTATCTAAAATATTACATGTAACTAAGAAACTACCCCCCCATTTGAATTCAAAGAAAATATTTAGGAAAATAAATTTCTAAAGAATCGAAATCTAAATTTTTATCCGAAGAACAAAATCGATCGTTTTTCTTATTTTCCGATTTTGCGCTATCATTTAACCTCATTAAGACTTTATCTAAAAAATATTAAAAATCATATTTAACATAATTTCATGTATAGGAACAATTACCGGAACTTTAATTTTTCAAATACTAATATTTTTGAAAAGTCATTTTCCATTGTCCTTAGTTATTTGTCATCAATTTCAGATGTTGAATTCCATGGAATTGGTGAACATATGCTCACACACTTATCATAATTCATATCAATCAATAATATATGATTAAATTATATAAACTTACATGGATCAAGTCGTGGATATTACAACCATCATCCACATTTTCTGCCACTAGCGTTGAGATTGGACCACTGTCGATCATCACCCTCATGCTCGCTCGTTACCATTCACCCTCACAAGCCCACCACTCGCCTCGAGTGCGAGAGCAACGCTGCCCTCGACCTCATCGCACCCCTTTCGCTCACAATCAGTCGTCAACCGTCACCTTGCTCGTCATCACCCGCCCTTGAAATCTCTTGCCTTGAGTGTGAGGGTGGACCACTTTCAACTTTGTCGTTCCCCTCCTGCTTGTTGTTGACCGTCACCCTCGCTCTCCTCGAGTGTGTGGGCGAAACTATCCTCGACCTCGTCGCTTCCATCTTGCTCATGTGCTCGCTCGCCGCCGCCCACCCTCATCACATGGTGAATCTTTCGCTAGTGTCGCTCACCAAGACAAAAGGTCACCACCAAGGAACTCCCCAAACTCGAGTGAGCAGTTAGCTTGTTGAACTGCACTTGTCGTCCATTGAATTGGCCTTTGAACTATGCAAAGAGGATGATTAGCGCAAAAACATCGATCTAGGATCCTACGGACAACAACCTAGGTAGCAACATCCATCCCTTTAAATCCATTTTTTTTGTCTCGAGTTGCTTAATGTTTGATGCGCTTCACCTTGGGGGTAAATGTAAAGATTGACAAAAAAGAAATGTGCCTCACTCAATTACGATGAATACAGAAAAGTTTATAAATTAAAGGAGGAGATGGAAAAAATATAATACAGTTTTTACTAATTAGTAAAATGATTAAGAAATGTTAAACTATACTATAATTAGGGCTTGTTTGTAACTAAGTGATAGAGGTATGATGTAACACCTAAAAAATTTTCAAATTAAAAATTAATATTTGTAATTAAAATGAAGTCAAAATTTAGGATTTGTTAAAGAAAGATAAAGTTTGAAAAGAAATAAAAGTATAGTTAGAGGAAGGACAAGAGAAGGGAAAAGAAAAGTTTGAATTAGAAATAAAAGTTTTATTAGATAAGAGATAGGAAAAGAAGATTCCTATAATGAGATTGGGAATTCAAAATTAAATTTGAATCTAACTATAAGTTAGGATATAAATGACTTCTAATGAGAGTTAAAATAAAAGTTTTATGTTCAGAAAAATAGTTGGAAGATAAAATAATAATATTTTATTATTTTATAAAACAAATTAAAATATAAAAAATAATATTTATTTATTTAATTATGAAAATTCAGGAATAATTATGTTTATGAGATATAGAATAAAAAAAGATAGTTAGTAGAGGATTAGGGATTAAGTCTGTTGAAAAATTTGTTTGGGACTCCTAAGTATGTCAAAGTTAGGAGTTTTTAAGATAAAAATATTAAGGAAATAAAATAATAATAAATTATTATTTTAAATAGGAAAATCAATAAATAATAATAATTTATTTAAATTCAAAATTTTGTGAAAAATAAAAGATGTATTATGAATAGTTACTATGATTAGGAGTTTTAATTATATTAGAACTTATGAGGACTTTTTCATATAAATAGGACACCAAAGGGTCTCTTCCAAGTCATCTTCCTTTCTCCACTTGAGTTTTTTTTCATCTTTGGATTATGTTTTCTCCCTCCTCGATGCACGTGTGTAGTTGAAACTTTCGATCATTTCTTCATGGCACATCCCATTCAAAGACGTCAAAGTCATCTCCGAAAAACAAGTTTGGTCACCATAAAAATTGCCTAAAGTTTTAGGTTCTAGCTAGTTCATATTTCAGATTCACTTTTGGATATGATTTCTTAATGGAATAGATAAGATGAAGGATGGTTTAGGCATAGTTTATATTCCCCTATAGTGCATGAATAGTTTTGAATAATTTTTATGCGAAAAAGAATAGTTTATGAATTGATATTAATTGTTAAACTTTCGAAAAAATGACACTGGGGTTCCGACCACTAGAACCTAGCCCGAGTAAGAAGAACCCTACTCGGGTTCTTCTACAAAATATTGACCTGACGTAGTTTTGCTCCAAGCCCGACCCGGACTCAGAGAGAACTCAGTCCGGGTCCACATAAATCCGGTCCGAGTTCATCCAATGATATAATTATATTACATTTGAGAGCTCGGCCCAAGTTATCTTTGACTCAACCCAAGCCCTGACCAAATTGGGCTAAGGTTTGGTTGTACCCAACCCTATTTCTACCCTGAATTTTGAAGGATTTGTATTATGAATTGTACATGTTAAATGACTATGTTGCCCCTACTTTGATGCATGACAAACTGAAACTGAAAAGATGGTTAATTAGGGTAAAAAGATAAAGGATGAAATTCTGATGTTCATTAATTATTTTTACGATAGATGATAATGTAAACTACCGAGAAGTTTGAAAGAAAGTTAATATAATAAATAGCATGTTCACATGATTAATGATCATCAATCGATTCACTTGTCGGGTCAAGAAAAATAATTGGATCAAAGAAAATCGCTTGGTCAAAGAAAATTGTTTGGTGAAATAAAAGTCAATTGGTCAAAGAAAACCCATTGGTCAATGGAAGTCCACACATGGAATCGTCACAGAAGTAAAGTGAAATTGGAAAAGGCTAATTCCATTGGGTTTAAGTGCATTGAAGAAGTAAAATTCAATTGCATTTAATGAAAAGTAAAAATTATGTGATATGGAATAGAGCGAACGGTAATGAATAGAAAAGAAAGATGAAAATAATAGAAAAGAAAAGAATATGAAAGACAAGGTGAAAAGAATATGATAGAAAAAGAATATAAAGAATAGAATAGAATTAGTTTTACTCTCATGCTCAAAGCTTGTTTATTCTTAGTAAGTTTTCTTATCAAATTGTATTGGTCTTATGTACTGAATTTTATACTCACGGATAATGTCCATGTATTTTAATCCTACAAGTAGTTGAATTAAAAAGTAAAGATGGAGGCATGGACAATAGTAATGTTCGTGGTGACGTAAATTTGTACATAAAAGTTGAGTCATTAGAACTCCTTAAAGTTATCTGATGTAAAGTTAATAGTTACCTTTGGAGAACTATTAGAAAAGAAAAGTTAGAAAATAAAGATCTCTTCTACACTCTATTAAAAAAATGTTTAAATGTTATTTCGCTTTTGCATCCCATGTAAAGAAAGGTTCAAGAAGAAGAGATTGTAGGTAATGTCGGTCCAAATAAGTTTAATAAGGGTGAAATTTTGGGATGTTACGGATGTGGTGGTATGTTATTAGAAAGTTGATCATGGTGGAAGATGACAGATTTGAACATGAAAATTAATTCATGGTGGTATGTTCATGGGTCGGATCACCTGACCCATCAAGAAATTCGAACCAACCTAACAAATTTTGGTTGTGTTTTGAAATTTTGATTAAGAGTATGGGTTGCATTGAGTAAGATGGTTGGGACCATTGAGACTTGAATCATGGTATCAAGGCCATTGACACAACCCGATTCAACATGGGTCGGACGAATTTGAATTCACAGGTTCGCCGAGTTGAAAGAGTGAGAGAGTTAGTTTTAATTTAATCTAAAATTATTAATTAATTCTCGTCTCACCAATTTGGTGAAAAATAAAAAAATGTGATGCTTTGTGGGCACTTCACCTCACCTCTCATAACTTAAAGAAAAGATTTATCCAAAGATGATATAATAATTTCGTTCCTTGCTATTCCGTTCCATCCCTTCGAAATAGTCAAATCAAACAAGCACTTAAAGAAAAAAAAGACGATAATAAATTAATAATATCTTAACCTTTTCTTCTTGTTCAAGTGTTCATTTTTCTTTCCTACGAGTATATGGGCCGCCATGATTTTGTTTCAACCCTAAAAGAGGGCCTCCATCATGAAGACCAATTAAATATTATGAAAAAAAAGAGCTACACTTAAAGCAACCAAAAGGCTTCGAACAATTATTGGATTGGGCTTTGTTTTTCTTTTCTTGGTTTTATTTTGTTTTTCTTCTTGTGTGTGTTCACTAGTTGAGAAAATTTAAGAACAAATAAGATACAAGTTACTAATAACTAATTTTATCCAACATTAATCTGTTGAACATATTAGTTCATAAGATAGCCCTTTTGTTAAATCATCATCATCATCATCATCATCATCATCATCATCATCATCATCATCATCATCATCATCATCATCATCATCATCATCATCTCTTCAACACCAAGATTAAAACCGAAAAATAATGGAATAAGGAAATCACCCTTCGAAATACTTGTACCATTTAATCAAGATGTTCTATTATTCATTAGAACATGGCATTTGACCATCTTTCTTTTATAGTTATCCCACTCCACAAAAAAAAAGGTTTCCATTACGTTGGTCATCAAATTTTGAATGCATCGTTCAAGAATTGAGAAGAGGATGCACTCATACTCCATATAAACTGCTGCTAAAAGTTTGAACAAAGAAACCAAATGATTGTTGGCGCACTGGTTAGCGGTCTGCGCCTCCACGTGGTGCTAGTAGCTCCGGATTCGAATTTTGGAATCGCCGTCTTGGCCATGAGTTATAAACCGTTCTGCTCCCAACTCCAATACCAAATTAGCCAGGTGCTAGTAGTTTCTGAATATTTAAACTTTACGGTATCCAACATTTATATCTAGATACTGTGCAGAGAATATCACTCTTGTAGGATTGAATAACTACACTTCACAATATTAGCTTTTGGCAATATCTAAATTAACGTTTGAAGCAACAGCTAGTGGTTTAAACACTACTTTTTTGGTAAATGAAAAAAATAAGTAGCATTTAGAGTTTCATACGAAAATATTAAAAAGTTACTTTTATTAATGTTTAGTGATTAGAGGTTAGTATTTTACCAATTATATCCTTATTTAAATATATTATTTCTTTCCAACTTATCTTATTATTTTCTTATTTTTATTTTATAATCATTTAACTACATTTCTATTCATATTCATGCTTAATTAATTACAAATTATTTGTATGTTAATAAAAAACAATTTCACAATTAATATTTTTATATCATGAGTGCACTATGTAAAATTTATTATCAATATAATTTCTACATATTTTAACAAAAAATTAGTTATAAAATTTTATTTTATTTAATTAAGATATAAATATAATTGATTGTATTATAATAAAATTTAGATAGTGATTAAAATAAATAATGTCATATGTCTAGTTATGTCCTTTTGTATTCATCAGCTAATTCTACGTTAAGTTTATCAAACACTTATTTGTTACAACCTCCAATCGATAATGATCATCTGTTACTCGTTATCTGTTAGTTAAATCGTTATCCGCTTATCAAATCGCTAATAATGTCAAACATAGTTTTTATCTTTCATCGAGTACATAATCATAATGTAAGATTCAACCCTGTACATTATCATCATCATTAATTGCAAAGGTTGAAGTAGGAAAAGTCTACCATTGAACGGGTTGATGAAGACGACCAAGGAAACCTGGGAGACTTTCCCTGGAGGGGGGGCAGCCAAGATATTTCTCATGATCCTTCCTAAAACAAAATTCAGAAACATTAATTCAGAACTGCCAGATTGGTCCCACGGCCATGGAAGTAGGTGTCGTGCTAAAGAGATCCAACTTGTCCATTAAAAAATAGCCATTGGAGCACAACACAGCTCAGCACCACTCCAAGTGCGTCAAATAAAAAACACAAGAGGTTGAGCAGCTCCAAAAACTTTTCAACTACTCAATGAATGAGAGGATGCTCCAAGGCGTTGCCCAGTCAATTTGGTGATGCAATTGCTCTCAGACCAACGCCAGCACTTTTTTTTTTCCTGCATTCTCCCTCCGAATGAGATATTGTGCATTGCATCAGGATCCACTAGATGATAAGGACAAAGGATGTGGGACCTCCTGGTCTCTCCTTCTCTCTCTAATTATCATCATCTGGAGAAACAAAATAAGCTTCCACACTGTTTTTTTGAACAGTGAGAGAGAGTATACATACTGTAAAAATTGAATAATTTTACCACCCGAGTAAAGTGGTGTTGCTTGATCTTAACATTTTGTCCTTCAAGACAGCTAACATGATCCAGGCAGATGCGTGTAACAGATCCAAATCATGCAACAAACAGCATCTCTCTTGGATCTTTCCATTCAATAATTTGTGCTGCAACTTGCCAAAAACCACCATACAAAATACCAGGAGCCGCTTGGTGGCTTCACGAAGCCATCTTTCTGACTCGGTATATGCTTAAAGAAATACTATCACATTAAAATTAAAGATAAGCATGCAGTCGCACAAGGACCACAATGGCCAGATGATGTTAACGTTTGAACATGTACTTCAACATGACCATAGACCATATCAATCAGATTACATCTAAAACCACGCCAACCACGTAAAATGCCAAAGATATATTCATCAGATCTACCATTAACAAAAGGGTTCCATGGACAGAACTTGCTCAGTAACATTTATATCTGTGACAGGTTATCAGAGTAGTGGTATCCCTATTTTCTATCTCCTCATGCCAATCTACACCCGGCCGATTTAAGTACCCAGCAAGAAAAACACATACAGCATAAAGCACGGGCCAAAGAAAGTGACGAAAATATCCAAAAGCAACGATAGGATCATACATCAAAGACAACATAATAGGACAATTGAGTTCAAAGCTCAAAAATGAAATACTTCATAATGCATCGATAACATGCTGTTCTGATAATCTCTCATAACCATATTACATTGAAAATCATGAAGCTGACAGCCGCTTCTGGTGCTCCATAATCCTTGACACATTGATTCCTGAGAAAGGAAACAAACATAAGGAAAATTCACTGTGTTTTATGTAAAGAAAATAAGAAAGCATATGTTTATCAAATGGCTCGTGTAAAGAGCATTTGAATGCTTACATTTTCTCACTATTTACAGCCACCAGTAATCAGGTTGGAGATCCCTCAGTAGATATTGCCTTCCATGGGCATGTCATCAAAGCTCCAAAGGTCAACAGCCCCATCCTGAGCAATATCACCACTAAACAGGTTTTCAATCGACAGATCAGAGCCCCCATCAAGGTAAGGAAATTGCAGAAACTTCATGTACGAGTCAAAAGAGGATAAGTCTTCAGAGAATTTGACAGAAGCATTCTCCTCTACAGGCATTTCAACAGAAATCTCATTCTGTTTCATCTGAAGGCCACCGTTCCCCAGCAATTCAGACTCTTCAATTCCAGCGACATTGGGGAATTGAACTGATGTGATATCTGGCGTCTGAACCTCATGTTCCCACCCAAATTCTGAGTAACCAAAAGAATTACTACCTTCATCAGAGTGAAAGTTTGTAACAACTTCTTCAGATGGTGTGCAAGATTTCTTTGGAGCAAGGGTATTCAGGTTGGCAAGGTTTACTAGCTCCTTCTCCTCTAGAAAGCCTATCGTGGAATAAGGATCACATTTTTGTTCATTCAGATAGTTAAACGACTGCTTGAAATCAAACTTTTTGGAAGCATTAGTCTTGGGTGCTTTTGGAACTGTTGGTTTCGCATTGCGCTTTTGGCCAGTAGATGATGTGGGGAAGTTAACCTTTGCTTTCTTCCCCCTGATACGACGCGCTTCAGCATCATAAGCCCTAGCTGCCTCTTCAGCAGTATTGAAGGTTCCAAGCCACACGCGAACTCCCTTGCGAGGATCTCTGATTTCAGCAGCCCACTTGCCCCATGGACGTTGGCGGATTCCCCTAAATTGATTCTTTCTCTTCCGTTTGGAAGATTTAGCAGCAGGTCCATCATACTTGATAGAGTTCATAGCTGATCCCTCTGTCAATCATGGAAAAGGATAGATAAGGCTTCATTTTCATGTGAAGTTTAGTTACATACATAGAACTTTTATACTAATCAAGAAATTTCTTTTTTTTTTTTTGCTTCCCAGTATTAGATTCCCAATTAGTAGGTACCTGATTACATGTACTCGAAGCAACAAAATTTCATTATTCCAAACATCTCATATTGATTTCCATTTTCATTCGATTCATCTTTCAAGGCCGGGAAAACAGAGTTTCCATTCATAAGAACAAAACTGAAAAAAATAACATAATGCCAAGATGTATTTTAATCCTTCTCCTCACTAAGAAAACTGAGGCTACATCTCTTTCCAAGAGAGTAGCACAAATCATAAGCTTGAAAACTGATATTCTGTATTACGATAAAGTACCCTGTTATAAATCAAGAGAAACAACTGTACTTTTGCATCATAAAACCAAAAATATAAAAATATAAATCCTTGCAAACCCTAGTTTCCTTTATTCTTACGTACTTGATCTAATGCAATACCCCAAGACAAAAACTCACGAAAGGAAATTACTTGTCAATTATAATCAGCCCGTATGATAGGAGAAATCATATGGAAACTGGAAAATAAAGTTTTTTTTTCTTGAAAACTTAAGAAAATGCATTGTTGATTCTGCATTCGGATCAATTTCTCATATTCCACAGAAAAAAGAAAGAACAAGAAACTGAATCATTCGAAATTAGCTTGAGGAAATTTGGCTTTCCTTGTTAGAACTCGGAAATCGGAAGCATCCATTTGGCATCATCCCGCAACAAAAAGTAAAAGAAGAAACTAGAAATTATTCTGAACAAGAAAAGGGGAGAACTTTTCTGATAAGAACACGCAAAGATTGCCACGATCTCTTCACTTATTTTTACCTCGGGAAACGTGGGCTCCGGATCCGAAGGGCTTGACGTCCATCTCCTCCATCCCATCCTCCTCCTCCTCGTCGAAGTCGTCGTCCTCCGATTCATCCTCGAACTCCTGGAAGTCGGCCTCGAAGTCGTCGTCCTGCTCCTCCTCCACCCTCCGGTGCTTCCCCCTGCCAGCCTTCTTCTTCCCTCCGCCGCCGGCGCCCTTCTTGAGGTCCGGCCAGAGGTAGTCCTCCATCAGCCGCCGGGAGGCGGCCGTGGGTATGAAGTCGGAGATGATCGCTCCGCCGCACATCTTCTCAAAGACGGCTCCTTGATGGTTCCTTCTGCTCGGAAGGCGCCTCCTTTGTGGGATTCCTCTCTGCTCCTCTCGCTTCTCAGCTTTTTGGTGCACACAATTCACAAAGAATGCTGGAAGAAGGTAAAAATGGGTCCTTTGAGAGAGTGTTTTGGGATGGCTTCTTATATTGCTTGGACTCCAAGACACACACCAAAAAATAATAATAAATAATAAATAATAAAGGTACTTGGTATGTGTCTGCCAAATATTTTACAAAAAAAAAATATTATTCCATTTTTAGAGGAGAAATTACAATTCAAATGGAAGGTAATAGAAAATTATGCATAAAAAATCAACCCAAGTTAATATAAAGTTATTAATGTTAAATTAACAATCTTAAAAATTAAATATAAAGTTATTAATGCTACTATGATATAATAGTTGGGTTAATCAAAACCTAACTTTCTTACCTGTGCACAAAATCATAAACCCAATTTGATGGTTTTCTCATTGCAAAATATAACTTGCTGCTAATCAAATTTTATTGCAAACATAGTATCAATATAATTCAAGTTATAGTTTTCATATTTATTTTATTTGCAGTTATTTAAGAATTTGGAGTTTTTCACTTTGATTTCCGGATTATTCCTTGTTTTCTCATATAATTCATATTTTTCTTTACTTTGCAGTTGCACCTCAAAAGCTTTAATCCAATAATTAATGTTCTTTCCGAGAAAATTAATCTTAAATGCATTTATTTTTATAATTGTGATCATAAACAAATATGACAATTTTCACTAGCACCCTTAAACTTTTTTTTATTGACGTCATCCTATATTATATCCTCACAAAGTTTAGCCCTCCAACTTATCCATATTTATGAGTCAAGTTGTCTCTCCTCGCTAACTATTTTTTTAAATAATGATAAAATATTATTTTTATCCTTAGTGTAACACTCTTGCACCTTCGTAGAATATTGTTCGCTTTGGGCTTAAATTCGCACGATTTTACCAAAACGCGTCCTACCAGGCCAAGGTCATGTTCCCATATATACCCAGCATATCTCTCGTGACTTATGCATGTGGGACTAATTCAAGGCATGCCTCATGCACCCTTCCTCCCTTAGGGGACTCAACGTCCTCGTTGAGTGATCGCACATCACCATGCACAGAGGTTCACGCGGAGTGACTCTGATACCATATCTAACATTCCCCACTAGCGTGTGATATTGTCTGCTTTAGGCCTAAACCCGCACGATTTTCTCAAAACGCGTCACACCTAGTGAAAGACATGCTCCCATATATACCCAACATCTCTCCCGTGACTTATGCATGTGGGACTAATCCAAGGCATGCCTCATGCATCCTTCCCCCCTTAGGGGGCTCAATGTCCTCGTTGAGTTATCGCACCCTACCATGCACAGAGGCTCACGCGGAGTGGCTCTGATACCATATGTAACATTTCCCACTAGCATGTGATATTATCTGCTCTGGCCTAAGCCCGCACGATTTTCTCAAAACGCGTCACACCTAATGAAGGACATATCATCGTATATACCCAGCATCTCTCCCGTGACTTATGCATGTGGGACTAATCCAAGGCATGTCTCATGCATCCTTCCCCCCTTAGGGGACTCAACGTCCTCGCTGAGTGATCGAATCCCATCATGCACAGAGACTCACGCGGAGTGGCTCTGATACCATATGTAACATTCTCCACTAGCGTGTGATATTGTCCGCTCTGGACCTAAGTCCGCACGATTTTCTCAAAACGTATCACACCTAATGAAGGACATTTAAAGAAAACGGCAACATGAGAAAAACATTTCATAGTTTCTGAAATATAATAATATTATTTTCTCTGCTTTTTATTTAAAAATTTCTTTTACTCTAATAAAGAAGAAAAATTGTCATGTCATAATTACTAAGAAATAAATTAATAGAATTTGAGATGGGATTGACATAATAAATTGAAAAATAAAAATTTGTAAGTTTAGAATTTAATAATGATATGTGAAAAAATAGTTATAGTTGAGAGGTGTTGAAAAAAAAAATAATCCTAAACATAATAAAATGAAACTTTGAATCTAGCTCATCTGTTACACTTACATTTATGTGTCTTCAATATTGTTGATCACTGATTCGTGGGAAGAAAAAATGTTTTCAAGTGTGGAAAATGGTAATTCCTTGAGGTGCATTTTATATTTCATTTTTCTCAACCGTGTACAATTTGACCCAAAAATGTTAATCCACAAATTATGAGCGTGCATAGCACTTGACATACATTATTAAAGGCGAATGCAAAATATCTTGCACTATACTAATATATATATATATATATATATATATAAATGAATAATTAAAAGTTTATGCACAACTTGTGAAGTTGAACAATTTTTTTTATATTTTCTTCCCATGGATACTATACATGTGTTCATAAATTTTGTTTTGATTTTCAAAGTAGTAGATGGAGTGAAGAATATCTTGCATGCAATCCAAAACATGTCATACTATATATATAAGAAAATCTTTGAAGTTAAGATGTCTAACTTCTTTAGTCAATGTGTGCACATGATAAAATA
This sequence comes from Pontederia crassipes, assembly GCA_030549335.1. Taxonomy (NCBI): domain Eukaryota; kingdom Viridiplantae; phylum Streptophyta; class Magnoliopsida; order Commelinales; family Pontederiaceae; genus Pontederia; species Pontederia crassipes. The sequence goes on along the minus strand of CM060185.1, from coordinate 22,970,541 downwards.
CCTTTTCAACTAACATCTATGGCT